>JAVXUO010002642.1:140000-408622 GCA_033065855.1 Escallonia rubra | reverse complement strand
CGTGCCTCGCGACGTGGTCATTGTCATCATAAAGGATGGATGTATCATGAGGTCCGGGGTGGAAATCCATATCTCTAAGAACAAAATATAATCGTAAACCAACTTAGTGTCCATAATATTAACATTTGAAAACTATAACTGGATCTTTAACCTAGCTTACCAACGCATTATCAATAGTCATTATCTCATTATTTCAATGTATTAACACCATTCCTCACTTCCCACCACTCCGAACGCTTAATTATGCTAGTTCCCTAAAATTTAGAGCCAACGTGGCAATTTACCAATATACCCCCCGATGGCCGCTACACCACCAACACCTCAAAACCGCTATAAAACTACTTTTTAAATGTATTACATCAATTATATACCAAATATTTGTTCAGAAAATTTTATAGGGCAAAGTTACCAAAACACCCCCAACTTATGCAAAACACCCCCTGGCAGCCATCGCCCCAACAAACATCTCAAAACAACTTTAAAATAAAATTTCGGGTGTCTTACACCCCTTCCCGAACTAAAGGCCCTGTGGGAAACTTTTGACAGAAAAATTACCAAAATACCCCCGATGAGTGGCAAATTAGCAAAATGCCCCCGGGGGTTCATTATCACCCACTCCGAACCCCAAATTAGCTTCAAAACAGCATTTTCAGGTGTTTTACTTACATTTCTGGACAAAAAAATCGTTTGGAAAACTTAACATTGTAGAATTACCAAAATACCTCTATCGGGGTGGCAAATTACCAAAATGCCCCCTAGCATCGGAAAATCTCAAAAGTGCTTTGAAATGCTATTTTAAGCTTCCTGAATTCATTCTTGATCTAAAAAGTATTTTTTGGGATTTTTCGACCAAAAATCCCGAACCGGTGTCTGGATCGAGCTCTTAAAAGCCCGTTCGGCCAAAAAAATAGCTAACGACTTCGGAATGGCAAAAATTCTTGAGAAACGGAACTTCGCAACATCCTAGGATTCTCATAAAATTTTTGCGCGAAATCGCGCTAGCTTGATATTTTAAATTACACTACAAAGTTACAAGGTTCCCCGTATCAGTTGACCCCTTTCCAGTCTTTGAAACATCTCATAACAACTTTAAAATATATTTTCGGGTGTCTTACACCCTTTCCCAAACTAAAGGCCATTCGAAAATTTTTGACAGAAAAATTACCAAAATACCCCCGATAAGCGGCAAATTATCAAAATGCCCCCGAGGGTTCATTATCACCCTAACGCCCCCAAATCAGCTTCAAAATAACCTTTTAGGTGTTTTACTTACATTTTGGGACAAAAAAGTCGTTTGAAAAACTTAACATTGTAGAATTACCAAAATACCCCTCTCGGGGTGGCAAATTACCAAAATGCCCCCTGGCATCGGAAAATCTCAAAAGTGTTTTGAAATGCTATTTTAAGCTTCCTAAATTCATTCTACACCCGAAAAGTATTTTTCGGGATTTTTCGCCCAAAAATCCCGAACCGATGTCCGGATCGAGCGCTTAAAATCCCGTTCGGCCAAAACAATAGCTAACAACTTCGGAATGGCGCAAATTCCTGGGAAACATAACTTCCTAACATCCTAGGGTTCTCATAAAAGTTTCGCGCGAAATCGGGCTTGCTTGATATTTTAAATTACACTACAAAGTTACAAGGTTCCCCGTATCAGTTGACCCCTTTCCATTCTTTGGAAATATCTGAAAGTTTTCCTTGATATATATCTTTTAAAAATAACTAGGGTCTCTTTTTTGTACTTTGGCAAAATCTAGCTCTAGCTATTTTTTATAAATTCATGAAAAACCTAAATTTTGATGCCCTAAAAAATCGTTATTTTGGAATCTCTAAATGTAATACCCTGATTTGTATAAACCTAATTTTGACGCCCTAAAAACCCGCTCATCCGATCTCTGATTGATCTGATTTTTGTTTCATTCCATTTGTATTTTCGTCATCTTCGATTTGAGTCTACAATGACTATTTTTAGACTTCGAATGAATATTCGCTAATAAACGTTAGTTCAATCCCTAATTTCAAACTCTCAAAAAACACGAATTTTAGACTATGGTAAGAACAATTTAAGCATAACACAATTTAAACAAATCATTGGTAAGAAAAATTTGAAATTAACATTGAATTATAAGAAAATTCAAAATACTTACTTGTTTTAACTTGATATATTTAAAGAAAAATTCACCGATCTTCTAGAGGTTATCCACCGATCTTCTAGCGTAAATTTTTTTTGTTTGTATTGTTGTGGAGATTATGTAGTGGAGTATGGAGTATGAAGAGAGCTGGTAGAAGATGATGGAGAGTGGAAGAAAGGGTTGCGGATTGGGCGGGGGGGGGGGGGGACCGCAACAAGGTGTTGCGGTTTTGGCAGGGGGGACCGTAACAAAGTGTTGCGGTTTGCGCACGGGGGTACTGAGGGGATCGCAATGGCCACGTGGCAGGCAGGGAAGGGGGGATGGCCACGTGGAAGGCAGGGGAAGGGGGGGGGGGGGGGGACCGCAATGGCCACGTGGCAGGCATGGGAAGGGGGGGGGGAACCGCAACACTTTGTTGCGGTTTGGGGTAAAGGACAGTTACGGTTGGGGGGTGGGGGCCACAAAAAGTAGTAAGAAAAGAAAAAAAAAGGAATGATACCCAACCGCAACACTTTGTTGCGGTTGGCGGGGGGTGGGGGGGTGAGAAAGAAGAAAACCAAACTGCAACAAAGTGTTGCGGTTGGGTGGACATTATCTACCAGTCGATCCTGATCGGCCCCCATATATATATATATATATATATATATATATATATATATATATATGCAACCACGCATTTTGTTTACGAATGTGTAAATGTAGGTTTGGATTAAATTTATGATCTAATATTCATTAAATGCATTAAAAATAATAATTAGGGAAGGGTAGGGCTGTCATTGGAATAACTAACGGAGGGCAAAACTGAAAATACTACAAAATTGGTAATTAATAATAGTATTTATGAATGGGTAGGATTGTTGTTGGAGTGATTAACGAAGGATAAAAACGGAATAAAATGATTTACATGATTCATACTTTCATAGGTAGTATAGATACTAGTGACTACTTATGTTTTGTGGTTACTTTCAAAAATTCGAACCAGTGTAATGGATTATCTAGGTCATTTTTCTATGAGAGATAGTAACTAAAGTGGAGTGAGTTAAAGCTGAAATTAGTTTTTCAGTAGATATTTATACCAAGTCTAGTGAGTACAGCTTTAATCTATATCTATATCTATACTACCTATAAAAGTATGAATCTTGTAAATCATTTCGTTCCATTTTTATCTTTCGTTAATTATTTCAACAACAGTCTTCCCTTTTGCAATTAATAATTGCTAATGTCCTAAACTTTTTTCTTCCGGTTTTGCCCTCCGCTAATTACTCCAATGACAATCTTACCCTTCTGTAATTAATTTCTCTGTAATGAGTTTATTTAACATTATGTGATAAATTTAATCTAAATCTACATTTATTCATTGGAAAACGAAATGTGTGGTTGAAAAAAAAAATGTAACGAAACCCTTTAAGTCCAAGAGAAAAACAAAGCTAGGAAATTAAAGTTGCCGAACAAAAAAGCAACGACAACAAAAACAAAAACAAAAGAATTCAAGCTTCAAAAACAGCTAATGAAAAAAAAAGGGGTACTGAAAAAACAAAAAACAATAAAACCAAACAGACAAAAAATTGGCCAAAGAAAAAAGAACTAAAGTTAGTTGAAATATATGGCGCCAAATATCACAATCGAAAATGGGTTCAGAGACTCTTCATTTTTCCCCTTCAGTTCATGCACTTCTCTGGACTCTTCCCTTTCCTCTTCGGTTCATTCATTCAATTGATGTAGAAATGTCTTCATGCATTCTTTTCCACCTACCGATTAATCCTCCAAAAAACTTCTCCTTCAAATTCCCTATGCCAAATGCCTCCAACCGTCTTCCAAGCATTGACTACAGATATTCATTGTACCTGGTAGAGAAGATTGAAAAGCATACATTAGTCTTCTCAAATCCTTCGTTCTCTTCGCTTTCTTCCAGTCTGTTGCCAGCGTTCTTTACCGAATTTATGCGTTCTTACTGCAACTACAACCAGGTTGGGGTTTGTCCTTCTCTAATTTAGATGTCTAATTTCGATATTTTAGGATTATATGCAACTTAATCTGATTTGGTTTTCATCAATTGCGTGAATTATTTAGGTAGTTCATCGATCGGTGGCACGCCAACAAACTTCAGGTCTGTTTTTCAAGTAAATGTTGCCAATTTCGTGTGTTAGGAAGTCTTGGATTGTAAACTTATATATGGTTAGATTTTTGTTTCGAAGTGTTAGGGTTATGCTCCAATCTGCTTAGGCTTTGAGGATTTTTACATCCGGCGGTTGTATCTTCGTATTCAGGTAATTGGTTGGATTAATTTATTTGTTGATTATGATTTGTTTTAGTTATTTCTCAGTTTTATGTCAATAGCATTTGCGGGACTAGGAAATGAAATGAATGTTATACCTCGGTAATTATCCGTTCAACAGAAATCGGGGTGTGGAATTTAAGACAAAATCCATGATGGCAACAGAAGCATGTGAACAATATCAGAATTACGATCAGTGCATAAGGTAGTCAGGAGTAGACTGAGTAAGGTTTTGAAAGATATGTAAGTAGTGGCTAAACTTTGGCCTTGCTGATAGAATTGGTGGGTGAAAACGATGCTGAGAGACTGCTGGGGGAAAGGCCTGGGATAGGGGGTGGGAGGAAGAGAGAAAGAGAAGGAAGTGGTATGTTGTCGTAGGTCTCTACTATGAACTCAAGTCTTGTGTTAGATGAGTGGTGAGATGACAATGAAGACAGGTTCATGCAAAGAAGGCCGCCTAAAGCCATGTTGTTGAGTGAGCGATATAGAGGTTTATGTCTGATTTGTTAGGGAAATCCGACACCTAGCCTTAATTTGGTCTAAATCTACCGGACACATAAGATGACAGAAGTCTTTGTGCAAGGCCTGTACGAAGACCACCACGATTATCACTCCAGCCCGCAAACCACATGCTCAAGAATCCAAAGTAAACGGTCCATATAATGGGGCTAAAGGACAGCTCAGAGTTTTGTTTACCCTAAGGACCATGTGTTGCCCTGTGGTGAATAGAAAGCAGTGATCTGTGGTATAAATGACATGGAGAGCGAGTGTATGTGAGAAGCTTGCATAATCTAATAAGCCTACGGCATCAGGGGCGGAGGGAATGGGGGGCACAGGTGGGCCAGTGCCCACCTGCTTCGCGATCAATTTTTTGTTCTATATGGTATATTTTATCCTTAATGAGAAAAATGTCCACTTAATTTTTTTAAAAATGTTCAAAAGAGATATATTTTTAGTCACTTTATATGTTAAGCTATATAAAATTCTAAAAATAGTTAAAAATAAAAATCTTTTTAGCCATTAGAAATGCTAAACTTACTAAATAAAAAAAGTTCTACGCTTAAAGTCAACACAATTAAATCCTTTATTATCTATTGTTTTTAAAATTTTCCTATTTCCAAGCCTGAAAGCCACATAATGGAGAGAGGCACGGAGCACACCGTCTTCTCAGTCCCCCACCGGCCTTTTGCTCTCAACGCCACGGCCCATTGCCTCCATCGGCAGGTCCACCTCCGGTGACTGACATAGTCGCATAGGCGAAAGATTCAATCACAGCAGAATGGTTAAAGTCGTGATGTATTACTCGAATCATCGATTCATTTATTCCTTCAGCTTTGCCGATTCATCATGGTGTATTTGCAGTGACACTCTCCTCATATTTTTTTCTCTCAAATTATCAGTGTCTCGCCTAATTTTCTCCATGACAGTCCCTTTAGCTTAAAAATCATGAAGAGCCTTTTTTCCCCCAAATATAAAGCCACTATTCTTCCACTGATTATTGAAATTGCTCCACTGCCTCCATGCAATCGCAAACCCTAATCTTCCACTTTAAAAGCAAAGTAAGATCAAGACTTCCGGTGTTTATTCTTAGAATTTCTAATTCCTTGAACTTGAACCCTTTTCGTTTTGTTTCAAATTAGAAATTGATAATTGAGTTTTGGAACTTGCAAGTCCCTATTGGAAATTGAGGCCGCTAGTGGGATTCTCAATTTCAAGTTGAGATTTTGGATTTTTATTTTCAAATTGCAATTGCTACTCATGGGGGGTGAGTGTATAGGTTTCAGATTGAGGTTTGTAGGGATTTTTTATTTTGATTTTGAGATATAGACAATTGCTGCTTATGGTTGCAATTTGGAAGTAAGAATTTGGCATTTGGTAGAATTTAGCTCTGAATTGGGCAATTGGGGTTTGAGAATTTGGAGCTTTCATGAACAAGTTGAATATACTGCCCATCTGACGAATTGAGAAGTTCGAGTTGTCGGATTGGAGTTCTTGTTTCTTGTCCCTCTGGCCCATGTTCATCAGTTTGTTAGGTTTAACTCATTGACGAAAGAATTTTAAGAAAAAAAAATTTGGCTATTAAGTGTCCACCTTGAACTAAGTTTTTGGCTCCGCCACTGTATGGCATGATAATTACACAGCTTTAACTTTTACACTAGGCATTGTCATTCATTATCTCCTGGTGAAATGTACTAGGCTTTTACACATCTTATGGCTGAACCTGTGCCAATCGGTTGACATCGAGCTGAAAATAGTGAGTGTCAAAGTTCAAAGGTAAAAACTTGGATGTACTTCATCTTGTTTTTTTATGGATTTTCCTCTCTAGGTTGCATATAGGTACATTAGAAGCTGTTACTTGCTGATATGGCTAAATATATCCACCCAACCGACTAATGACACGTGGCATGTTTGACTCTGAGTGGACTAACGAACCTGTAACGGGATAGAACCTAAGAGAGGTAATAGAAGCCGTGAAGGACTCAAGTGCTAAAGGAAGAGTCCTAACATAGCACTTCTACAAGAAGATCAGTCATAAGAGAGTTCTAAAGAAGAAAGGAGTCTAGAACTCACCTATATATTGGGCAGATCTTCAGGTACACAGACAAGTTCACACACTAGCACTCAGTGCATTTTCGATTATTCAGAATCCTACCCTAGTAGCGTTGTTCTGACTTCAGCATCGGAGCCGCCTCCACCGGAACATCCCCGGTGGTCACTCTGTGTTTCTATTTTGCAGGCTCATTTCCTAGCTGTGGTCCCAATCAAGATTTAAGTAGTAACATTTTGGCGCCATCCGTGGGACCGACAAGGAATATGGCTAGGCAATCACCTTCAAACACTCCTCCAGCCAGTCGCTCTGTCCAAAGTCGACGAGCGAAATCAAGCGGCTCCCGCCGAAGAAGTCGGCAACCAACACCATCCCAACAACATTCTAGTAATGACTGGATTAATGTAACTTCAGTCACCCCGAAGACGACTGACAACTCCCAGGGAACTCGTTCCCCGACCCCACTTCTAAAAAGGGGAGACTTGCGCCATCGCCTAACCAAAAAGCTGTTTGACACTCCGAATGCGGATCTGACCAGAGAAGTCCACGAACTTAAGGGTGTGGTAACCACCTTACAGAAAAAGCTTGAAGAGGTGGCCCCGATGATCTCTACTAACCAGACACGCCTTGATCCCAGTGACCTTCATCTTAAACTGACCTCAAGGTCCAGCTATGGTCGAAAGTATAAATCAGAGACTGATCACAGCGATCAGCCAGAAGAAGAAACTGAAAAATATGTCACCAGAAGTGGATCGTGTTGTCGACACGGGATGTCAGTAGAGAACAGCATAAATTCGCCTCCTGTTGTAGGCGGCGAAATTCGGGGTCAACGCTGCGCGAACCAAAGGAATTGTCCCCAAGGACGAATTCATGGCTTCATACGAAAAGTGCGTCCCCAAGGGCGAACTTCTCGCAAAACTATCTCTGGGCCTTGCCCGGAGGCATTCACTCCCTCAAGGGAAGACTCAAGATACCCTCTGTCCAAAACAATTGAGAAGGCGAAACTCCCTCAAAATTTTCGAATGCCGCAGTGCGATTTATATGATGGGAGCGGAGACCCTGGAGAGCACGTCTACCAGTTTCAAACAAATATGCTGCTCCTCCAGGTCTCAGATGCCGTCATGTGCCGGGCATTCCCAACGACTTTGAGGAAGGCGGCGCATGCATGGTTTAAGTCTCTGCGACCTAGGACCATCAATTCTTTCGCACAGTTGTCTGACTTGTTTCAGAAACATTTTGTGAGCAGCCGAACTCGGAGGAAGAATTCAGCAAGTCTTCTCAACGTGGTCCAAGAAAGGAACGAGTCCTTGTCGCGGTATTTGGGACGCTTTAATGCGGCGATGTTAGAAATAGATAACCTTGATGAATCGGTAAAGTACACGGCTTTTATGCGCGGGCTTCGTCCTACAACCAAATTTGCATTTGCGGTAAATAAGAGCCCACCCGGAAGTATGAGCGCCTTGTTGGATAAAGCCAACAAGTACATCCAGGCCGAAGAGTACTTAGAAACCCACAAAGGACAAGAGCAAGAAAAGAGAGCTCGAGAAAATAGTCCAAGAGGTGGACAGGGTTCTAAGCGTTCAAGAAGGGACGAAAGGCGCCCCAAAGAGATGTTCGACATGAATAATCTGACGCTATTGACTGTAAGACCATCGCAGATTCTTCATGAGATAAAGGATAAAGAGATACTGGAAAGACCAGACATGATGAGATCGGCGCCCAATCAGAGAGATAGGAGTTTGTGGTGCCGTTACCACAACGACCATGGCCACACTACCGACATGTGTGAATCGCTCAAGCGTGCTATAGAGGCTCTTATCAAACGCGGACACTTGCGAGGGTATGTCAATCGAAGGAATGAAAAGAGGGAAGCCACTCCTTTAGCAGGAAGAGAAGAAGCGCAAGAAAATGCAGGAGTCATCCATACTATCTCAGGAGGAATTGCTGCAGGAGGTTCTTCCGGACACGGACGAAAAGCTTACGCAAGAGAAGTCCTCACAACTATGGGGCCGTCAGTTAAGAAGCAGAAGATAGAACCGGCCCCAACAATATCCTTCTCTGATGATAATGTGGGAGACACGAGAACACCTCATGACGACCCCCTAGTCGTTACACTCCGGGTAGGGAACTTCGACATGAAGAGAATCCTTGTAGACAATGGGAGCTCGGCGGAAGTACTTTTTTATGAAGCATTTCAAAAAATGAACATCCCATCCGACCGCTTACGGAAGATAGATACGCCCCTATACGGTTTTTCTAACCATCCTGTTGCTTGCGAGGGAATTATTACATTACCCGTAACCGTGGGTGCCCCTCCGGCCCAAGCTAAGCTGATGTTAGACTTCGTGGTGGTACGCATTCCTTCGGCCTATAATGCAATTTTGGGGCGAACAGCGTTGAACCAATTAAAGGCGGTGGTATCAACATACCACATGAAAATGAAATTCCCCACGGAGAATGGAGTTGGGGAAGTAAAGGGAGACCAGGTGGTGGCTCGGCAGTGCTACATGGCATCATGCCGAAGCAAATCCAAAGAAACCCTCATGATAGAGGATTTGAGGGATGAGACCAAAGTCGAGAGAGGCAAGCCCGCTGAAGACCTCATTCATATCGAATTATATCCGGGAAATCAAGAGAAGACAGTAAGGGTGGGAACCGGTCTGTCAGACAACCTCAAGCTCAAGCTTGTGGATTTATTAAGGGGCTATTCAGATATCTTCGCCTGGACGGCATCCGATATGCCTGGGATTGATCCCGAAGTGATCACCCATAAATTGAATGTTGACCCACTTAAGAAGCCGGTCAAGCAAAAGAAGAGGACATTCGCCCCTGAAAGACAAGTGAAAATTGAAGAAGAAGTTGACAAGTTATTGACAGCAGGATTCATTGAGGAGATATCGTATCCTGATTGGGTCGCCAATGTCGTGATGGTACCCAAGTCGAGCGACCGTTGGAGGATATGCATCGATTTCACTGACCTCAACAAGGCTTGCCCAAAAGACAGCTACCCGCTACCTCGAATTGACATTTTGATTGATGCAACTTCGGGTCATGAGCTCTTAAGTTTCATGGATGCGTATTCTGGGTACAACCAGACAAAGATGTGCGTAGATGATATCCCCAAGACCTCCTTTATTATAGAACGGGGATTATATTGTTATAAAGTCATGCCTTTCGGACTCAAGAATGCGGGGGCAACTTATCAGCGCCTCGTTAACATGATCTTCCACGACTCAATTGGGCGAAACATGGAGGTATACGTGGATGACATGCTGGTCAAGAGTGTGGAAGCCGAGGCTCATGTGGAAGACCTCAAGGAAACCTTCGACATCCTGAGAGCTTATAACATGAAACTAAACCCGCTCAAGTGTGCGTTTGGTGTAGCATCAGGGAAGTTCTTAGGATTCGTGGTATCTCAACGAGGTATAGAAGCAAACCCAGAAAAGATAGGCGCTATTCATGCCATGAAGTCGCCTAAGACAATCAAGCAGGTTCAGGAGCTTACAGGAAGAGTGGCGGCTTTGGGAAGGTTCATGTCCAAGTCAGCCGAAAAATGTCTCCCATTTTTTAAGGCTATCAGGAAGGCGAAAGATTTCGAGTGGACCGAAGAATGCCAGAGATCATTCAAAGAATTGAAGCAGTACTTGTCGTCCCCGCCACTCCTTACAAAACCGGTTACTGGTGAAGACTTGTTCTTATACCTATCGGTTAGTGAAGTAGCGGTAAGCACGGTTTTAATCCGAGAGGAAGAGGGCAAGCAAAGACCTGTTTATTACATGAGCAAGGTCTTACAGGACGTGGAAACAAGGTACCCCCGAATAGACAAGGTGGCCCTAGCCCTTGTCACATCGGCGAGGAAATTGAGACCATATTTCCAGTCGCACACCATCGTTGTGTTGACTGATCAACCATTGGGTAAAGTTCTCCAAAATCCTGATGCGTCGGGGAGATTGGTAAACTGGTCGGTAGAACTGGGCGAGTTTGATATTCGGTATCAACCCCGTACAGCAATTAAGGCTCAAGCCTTATCAGATTTTGTTGTTGAGTGCACAATACCGGAGAACCCCCCGCAGTTGATTCTTTCAGAAGTTTCGGATCCTTGGCTCCTTTATGTTGACGGCTCTTCCAAGGTAGGAAGTAGCGGAGCCGGGCTTATACTTATTAGCCCTGAAAAGTTTGTGATTGAGTACGCCCTCCGCTTCAATTTCCAGGCATCAAACAATGAAGCTGAGTACGAGGCGCTCCTAGCAGGTATAAGGTTGGTACACTCTCTCAAAGTTGACTATCTTTCCGTCCATAGCGATTCTCAATTAGTTGTGAATCATATCTTGGGAGAATATGGGGCGAAAGATGATAGAATGGCCCAGTACCTCCAAGCCGTGAAAACGGAAGTTGCGGAGTTCAAAAATTTCGCCATCCGCCACATACCGAAAGACCAAAATGCCCAGGCAGACTCACTGTCAAGACTGACTTCCGAGGACATTTCGGAGTTAAACCAGGCGGTATACATTGAGTTCCTCCAAGAAAGAAGTATACAGCTCTCAAAGGAGGTGGACGTAATAGAACGTGAACCTTGCTGGATGGACCCAATTATTCAGTACCTCATTTCGGGAATGTTACCGTTAGAGAAAAGTGAAGCGCGCAATTTACGTGCTAAAGCTGCTCGGTTTGCACTTGTAGATGTGATGCTATATAAGAAGTATTTTAGCCTGCCATACCTAAAGTGTCTGAGCCCTAGAGAGGCAGACTATGCGTTACAGGAGGTCCATGAAGGGATTTGCGGACAACACTCGGGGGGAAGAAACCTGGCGCACAAAATCTTGCGCCAAGGTTATTATTGGCCATGTATGCAGAGAGAGGCAATCAAGTTCACAAAAAGATGTGACCGCTGTCAAAAATTTGCCCCGCTCACGCACACGCCGGCGGCACCCCTTAGTATCTTGACTTCCCCAATTCCATTTGCAATGTGGGGAATGGATATTTTGGGCCCATTTTCGATGGCTACCGGGCAAAGGCGTTTTGTGATAGTCGCCATCGACTACTTCACAAAATGGACTGAGGCCGAATCGTTGGCCACCATAACGGCGTCGAAATGCGAAGAGTTCTTCTGGAAGAACGTTGTCTGCCGCTTTGGGGTTCCAAAGATCCTGATCACAGATAATGGGAAGCAATTCGACAATTCAAACTTTCGAAGCTTTTGTGAAGGTCTCTCTATTGATCTCCGTTTTACGTCGGTCGCTCATCCCCAGTCTAATGGACAGACAGAGAACATGAATCGCTCAATCCTTCAAGGGTTGAAAAGAAAGCTGGACGATGCGAAGGGGGCATGGGTTGATGAGCTTCCTAAGGTACTTTGGGCATACCGCACAACACCCCATTCTGTGACAGGCGAGACACCATTTCTCCTATCTTTCGGTACAGAGGCGCTGCTACCCGTAGAAGTGGGTCTCCCCACGGTTCGAGTGTTGCAATTTTCGGAGGCAGAAAACGAAGAGAATCTCAGAGGGAATCTGGATCTATTAGATGATGTGCGAGCCCAAGCCTTAGATTGGATGATTTCAACAAACAACGAGTTGCAAGATTCTACAATCGAAAGGTCCAAATGAGGATATTTAGAGTCGGCGATCTAGTTCTCAGAAAAATGGAAGTTTCAAACCCTAAGGCAGCTGTGGGGAAGCTGTCGCCAAATTGGGAAGGACCTTACAAGATATCAAAGGTGCTTAGGCCAGGCGCTTATTCACTGGAAACACTTTCAGGAGAGGCGATCCCGCGAACATGGAATGCTGAGAACTTGAGGAAATACTACCAGTAGAATCTTAAGGGAAAGCGAAGACGTTCTCTTTATTTGTTTTGGGGGGGAAAGTAGCATAGAGCATAGTTGGAAAGTAGAGATGAAGTGTTTCCGTTATAATAAAATTCAACTGCAATTTGAAGTATTTCGTTTCGTCTACCCAACATTAACATCTTCATTATTGTGTGAAAGAGGTATTGCTTACATTAGCATATCGATCATTGGTTAATTCAGTTGACGATATCCAGGTTCTCAAGAACGACGTACATCCAATATCCGAGCAGACTGCCCGAACAGACTGCTCGATTAAGTGAAACAACGAATGTTGCTCAAGCAAAATATCACCCAATGTGATAGGGTAAGACACAAGTCTTACCTAACACGGTCTAGCTTTAGTTCTAGCCCGAGAAACGGCAAAACCATGTGGGAGATCGTCGCCCTACCCTGTTTTGTTAATTCGAAACATGGCCAAGCGTGAGTGCGAGGCTTCTTTGCCAGCCCTTAGCTGACGATAAGGGTTCGCGTCAAAGTAAAAACAAAATATCACCCAATGTGATAGGGTAAGACACAAGTCTTACCTAACACGGTCTAGACTTAGTTCTAGCCCGAGAAACGGCAAAACCATGTGGGAGATCGTCGCCCCACCCTGTTTTGTTAATTCGAAACGTGACCGAGCGCGATTGCGAGGTTTCTTTGCCAGCCCTTAGCTGACGATAAGGGTTCGCGTCAAAGTAAAAACAAAGCAAAAGGTGAAAGATTCAAAACACGAATGCAAAAACAAAACCCCTCCAGGGGTAAAAAGAAATGTTTCCATTTGCAAGCCTCTGAGGCAATAAAAGTACTGA
Source organism: Escallonia rubra (assembly GCA_033065855.1). NCBI lineage: Eukaryota > Viridiplantae > Streptophyta > Magnoliopsida > Escalloniales > Escalloniaceae > Escallonia > Escallonia rubra. The sequence continues at coordinate 395,031 of JAVXUO010002642.1, read as the reverse complement.
GGGAACATCAAATGGGAATTACAAAACTAACAGAAGAATAATCATAAATTGCCCTAAGACGGAGGAGCATTCCCGGATCGGACACTTTTCTCCCCAGGAGAAATAGCATCTCCAGCTTCAGCAGGTTCAGCAGGTGCAGCAGTTTTACCCGATGGCGAGTCAAAACTGGGCACCACAATGTCTTCCAAGAAAAGGCTCGGATATTTGGCCACCGTTAACTCCTTGGCTTTCTGGAAGCCCTCTTGAAAGATGGAAAGCCCATCTTCTGTCCGCTTCCGGAGCCATTCATCGCCAGCAGCACCATCAAGGAATGCCTGGATTGCCTTATTCCCAATCTCGGCCTTTTCATGCCTTAGTTTCTCACATCTTTTTTCAAGACGACCGAGTTTAGCAAGCAGATCAGCATTCTCCGCCTTGAGGTTCGTAACCTCCTTGTCAAGTTTGTTAGCCTTGCCTTCAGCTGCTCTCTTGTCAGTTTCGGCGTTGCGAGCCACATCCATCGCCATAGCGAACCTGTCCTGCATTTGGCTGCTATAGCAGTAAGCCTGAAAATAAGAGAGAGATGAAGACGAATTATGTGTCAGAAGGACGGGGAGAGTTTAAGTAACAACTCAAAAAAGACTTGGGGGTTAAGAAACTTTTATTACGTTGTAAGCAGCTTGGACGTGTGCCATAGCAAAGGCCTCATGAGGCTGGTTTTCCAAGATGAGTTTATCACTTGGCAACACCCCATGAGCTAAGTGTTGAGCGGAGACGTGCGAGTGGGGCATTCCCGAGTCCCCTCTCTTAATGGTCCATCGGGGACGAAAGATTGGATCCTTGTCGATGGAAATATCCTCAACCACAAGCGAAGGCACTGGTGGAATAGGAGCGCGAAGCCTTTTTACATGAGGAGAAGAACCTTCCCCCATGCTCTCCTTCCTCTTCCCCTTCGAAGCCTTTTGCAGCAATCCTATAAAGTCACCTTTTGCACCTTCTCCTTTGCCAGCCATTTCTGTAAGAAAACAAAAGAAACCGAGTTAGATAACTTGTTCACAAAAAGAAAGGACAGAAATATATAAACATGGCTTCAGACTCTACCTAGACTTGGAGTACTAGAAGACGATGTTCCTACCGCCAGTTCTCGAGTCTTAGGCTTCGAAACAATTCGAGGTTCTAAAACAGGAGTTGGAGGAACAGGCATAGCGAGGGCAGGAGGAATAAGCCCCGCATGCTGCATCTCTTGATCTGTAAGGGGTTCATCAATATTGAGAACACCCCTCCTCTTTATGTGATCAAGCAGTTTCTTTGTCATAGCATTGGGAGCCAGAAAGCCCTTCTTTTCCTAATCTTTACAGAAACTGTTCCACTTTCTTGGGAACTCCCATTTGCCGCTTGGCCGCTGAATGAAGAAGTATCGGGAGTGCCAACCTTTGTTAGATTTGGGACCCCCTTTATCACTCTGATCCTGTTGTGAATATAATACCAGCCAACGCATTTGGCCACATTCTTTACAAAGCATACCTCAAGGTATAACCTCATGAAGTCATGGACCGTCACTGGATACCCTGAGGTCTGCACAAGGTAAATCAAGCCAACTAGCTTCCTCCACCCGTTGGGCACAAGTTGACCTGGCGCCATTTTATAGTGGTTGAAAAAGGCGACGGCAAAGGGGTGCATTGGGATTCTATAGCCAGACTTAATCTGGCCTTCGTAGACACTGGTTTCCAAGTCCGTACCATAGTTGGCAGGCTCTTGGAGTGCAGGAACCCGAGCAGAGAAAGGAGGAGGCAAAGGATATTCTTCCAAAAGAGAGACTATGCTTTCTTTTGACATCTTGTTCCTCTTCTCATCTGCGGCGAACCAAGTGTCTTCGTCAAACTTATCTTCAGCTTCATCTTTGATTTCCCCAAGAGCATCATCTATATGGGGAAACGAAGTGCTGGTTTGGGGAGCAGAAGTTCCTACTTGACTGTTATGAGTCGAAGTACCTACTTGTGAGGATCTACTTTCTGAATCACTTTCTAAATCGTTTTCTGTCGAACTACTCGAAGGTGACGAAGAACTACTTGAAGTTGATGAAGACATATTCTAAACAGACTCTACGATATTTAGAGCTACTAAAGGGATATAGATATGTCCGAGCAGGAAAATGAGAAGAAGAACTTACTTGTTAGAGATGAGCCGAACAGAGATAGAGTGAGTAGCAGGGGGTAAATGAGGACAGGAGCTCCAAATATATATAAATAGGAGTTGGAGTAACCGCCACTGTAAAGGCGGCAACATTTAATTCACGACTGGCGCGTTTCCCGGAGTAGTTAAATTTGAAATTCAAATTTAAACCGCCACAATTTTGGTGGCTAAAGGAACGTTACAACCGTTTCGATTCCCGCCACGTGGCAGTACACGAGCATAATGCCACGTGGCAATGCCCGTGCAGAGTGCCCGTGCAGAGTGCCCGAGCAGAGTGCCCGAGCAAAGTGCCCGTGCAGAGTGCCCGTGCAAAGTGCCCGTGCAGCTTACCCGTGCAGCCTGCCCGAGCAGAGTGCCCGAGCAGCGTGCCCGTGCAGAGTGCCCGTGCAGAGTGCCCGAGCAGAGTGCCCGAGCAGCGTACCCGTGCAGAGTGCCCGTGCAGCCTACCCGTGCAGCCTACCCGTGCAGAGTGCCCGTGCAGAGTGCCCGTGCAGAGTGCCCGTGCAGAGTGCCCGTGCAGAGTGCCCGTGCAGCTTACCCGTGCAGCGTGCCCGAGCAGAGTGCCCGAGCAGATTGCCCGTGCAGAGTGATCAAGCACATTATGCCCGGCCAGACCATGATGATTAACCCCAGGTCTCCCGAGCAGGATGCCCGACCAGGCTTCCCGAGCAGGATGCCCGACCAGGCCTCCCGATTTCCCGACCAGGATGCCCAACCAGGCCTCCCGAGCAGGATGCCCGACCAGGATTCCCGACAAGGTTGTCCGACCAGGATGCCAGGATGCCCGACCAGGATTCCCGAGTAGGATGCCCGACCAGGCCTCCCAAGCAGGATGCCCGACCAGGATTCCCGACCAGGATGCCCGACCAGGATTGCCGACCAGGATGCCCAACCAGGCCTCCCGAGTAGGATACCCGACCAGGCTTCCCGAGCAGGATACCCGAGCAGGATACCTGACCAGGCTTCCCGAGCAGGATGCCCGACCAGGTCTCCCGAGCAGGATGCCCGACCAGGCCTCCCGAGCAGGATGCCCGACCAGAATGTCCAATCAGGACTCCCGAGCAGGATGTCCGAGCCGAACTTTCGAACATGAAATTTTGAGTGTTGAGACAGTCAAAATCTATGAATTGCCACAGACATGGAAAATTCGTGGCTGAATGGTTTTTAGTCGATTTTCTACATTAGATGCCTTTAACTGTTCACTTAAGGGAACGTTCAAAGACATGGGGCATTATGATATGGCTAAATATATCCACCCAACCGACTAATGACACGTGGCATGTTTGACTCTGAGTGGACTAACGAACCTATAACGGGATAGAATCTAAGAGAGGTAATAGAAGCCGTGAAGGACTCAAGTGCTAAAGGAAGAGTCCTAACATAGCACTTCTACAAGAAGATCAATCAGAAGAGAGTTCTAAAGAAGAAAGGAGTCTAGAACTCACCTATATATTGGGCAGATCTTCAGGTACACAGACAAGTTCACACACTAGCACTCAGTGCATTTTCGATTATTCAGAATCCTACCCTAGTAGCGTTGTTCTGACTTCAGCATCGGAGCCGCCTCCACCGGAACACCCCCGGTGGTCACTCTGTGTTTCTATTTTGCAGGCTCATTTCCTAGCTGTGGTCCCAATCAAGATTTAAGTAGTAACACTTGCAATTTTTAAAGGTTGCATATACAAGTCTAAAATCGGCTAATATGAAACATGTTGCTTACTGAGAAATTGAGCTGTTTTTTTCCCTAATAAGAAAACATGCACTTATAAACAAGTCATGTTATATATTTAGGCACTATAGGATTATTCAGAATTATAACTCTCTTCATGTTTGCTAAAGGGAAGCTTGTGTGATCCTGGCTCTAGTGGGCATTGCTCTTTAAGTCTCCGCATGCGCTAAACTGCGTTGTGTGCAGCTTGGGTTCTCAAAAAGTATGTTGGGATGCAAAAGCTATTGGATAAGTGGTGCAGGTTTTAGGGGTTTCTAATTGTCTACTACCTTCTTGGCTTAAGTTATGTCCATGCTTTGTGGTTGCTTCTTCTCTCTTCGACTTTAGCATTCCCCAATCTGGCTGTTTTTTGCTCTGCACTGTCTGGTGAGTTGGTTTTAAGTGGGCAACCTTTTTGGGTAAACTTTCATGGTTGGTTCTCCTCTCCAAGATTTCCTCCATCAGTAAATTAAAGATATCCCTATTTACCATAATACCACTTACCGGGAATCCATTTGCTAGAAAAGTTCCTCTCGAACTTTCTGCAGAAGTTTCTTCAGTCGCTAATAGGCGACGCGTACAACGTGTTGGATATAAATCCGTTTAAATAATTTTTGGAGCAGAATCGCACTTTCTTACACAAAAGCAATAAGTATTACAATACGAATTTAATAATAACACGTTACAATATAAAAAGAATCATCTCACCAAACTATAGAATCAAGCCGAGGCTTTGTCCTAAAAGGTTGATTCGCGCTCCCCGGAACCAATGGTTCGATGCGATGGGCTTCACAGCACGCAACCCCCAGGATTAGTCTATAGTACTATCCCCATTTGCACGCATATGCAACGGAGACTCTTGAACAACCCTCTTGACTTTCCTCTTCCACGACGCACCAAATATCAAATTATATAAGTACTAAATATCAAAGTTTTGTAGTGAAATTTTGGTGTGAATATATGGGAGTGTGTGTCTCGGATGTGTGTAGAAAATATGTGAAGGTTGTGTGTTTTTGTGTTTGGCCGAGACACATATATATAGGGAGAGGAGGACAACAAGTCTTGGAGCCAAAGGCTCAAGACTTGGAGCCAAGGTATTGGCTTTGTGTGGAGCCAAAGAAACTTGTTTGGAGCCAAAGCAATTAAGGGGCATCCGTGGCTTCTCCACAGCCCAGCAAAGAGAAATGAAATGGAGTGGGGGCCAAGGTGTTTTGAAACACATAAAATACAACAATCCCGCACATGTTTCAAAACACAGACTCGATAAAGGAAGAGGAGACGAGAAATTATGCATCGGCGAGGTGTCACGTGGATTGAACATTTCCTAGGAAAGATGAGCAGGAACTCACTGAAATACGATGGTAGAGCGAATACTCTTTTAACCAGATTTCGTTACTGTGAATTGCGCATACTCACCACCCACATAATATCTCTAGTCAGGGTTGTTCTCGCGAGTTGACGCTAAATGGCCATGCATCGTGCCTGGATATTCTTGTGTGCTCTAGCAACATACCCAAGTCCCATAGAGGCGGCTCAACCTCACACACATATAGGTGGTATCCATCAGGGAATGTGCTGCAGCTGAACACCCCATCCCAATAATTAGGGACTATGGAACCATTAAGAGCTATGCTCATCCTCACACACTGCAGTGGTCATTGTCATACACCATAGGGATAGACTCTTCTTTAAGGACCTCCCGCCTTAAAGGATATACACAAAGCGACAGTGCCCAACAAACTCCATGACTTCATTATTACCTATTGAACCTCCTTCAGGGGATCGCCGATCACAGAGGTTAGGTATCTGTCACTTCGTTTCTAAATTTGGGTAAAGTCCCATCCCCCTCGATGCTTCCATCACTAGGCCTCTCCCTAGTGGCTCAGTCAGAGGATCGGCCAAGTTCGTTTCTGACCTCACAAAATTTATAGATACGGTACCGTTCTCAATTAGCTGCCTCACAGAAGCATGTCGCATCCGGATGTGACGACTCTTCCCATTATATATTTTTCTTTTAGCTCGAGCAATAGCAGCTTGACAATCACAATGCATCACCACAGGTGGGCTAGGTTTACTCCACAAAGGTATATCAATCAAGAAACTTCTGAGCCACTCTGCTTCAGAACAAGCCTTCTCTAAGGCAATCAACTCTGATTCCATTGTGGATTTAGCGATAACTGTCTGCTTGGACGACTTCCAAGAGATCGATCCTCCAGCTAATAGGAACACATATCCACTAGTGGGCTTTAACTCATCTGAATATGAAATCCAGTTAGCATCACAATAACCTTCAAGTACAGAAGGATGACCACAATATGTTAGTCCATATTCAATGGTGCCTCTCAAATATCTCAATAACCTGGATATTGCATTCCATTGTTCCTCACAAGGATTATGAGTATATCTACTCAATCTGCCAACTGCATATGCAATATCAGGACGAGTATGATTCATCAAAAACATCAGGCTACCAATTATTTGTGCAAACTTATTTTGTGACACACTGTCACCACAATTTTTCACAAGGTGTATTTTTACATCATAAGGTGAAGACAAAGATGTACAGTCATAATGCTCATATTTTCTCAGCATGTTCTCAACAAAGTGTGATTGCGATAATGTGATAGAATCATCATGCCTCAAAATTTTGATTCCCAAAATGACATTAGCTTCACCCATATCTTTCATGTCAAATTTAGATGCTAAAAATCTCTTAGTAGTATGCACAATATCAATGCTTGTTCCAAATATAAGCAGGTCATCAACGTACAAGCATATAATGATAACAATAGCATTAACACACTTATAATAAATACACTTGTCAGCATTGTTAATCAAGAATCCATCAGATATCATCACACTATCAAATTTTTTTCATGCCATTGTTTAAGAGCTTGTTTCAATCCGTACAAGGATTTAACCAATTTTCACACTTTATTTTCTTGTCCGGGGACTACGTATCCCTCGGGCTGCTCCATGTATATTTCTTCTTCTAAATCTTCATTTAGAAAAGCAGTTTTAACATCCATTTGATGCACAACAAGTTTATGTATGGATGCAATGGCAAATAAAATTTTGATAGATGCAATTCTAGTAACAGGAGAGTATGTGTCAAAATAATCAACATTCTGTTTTTGTTTGTAGCCTTTAGCCACCAATCGTGCCTTATATTTCTCAATGGAACCATCTGGTTTCAACTTTTTCTTAAAGACCCATTTGCATCCAATAGGTCTAGTCTTATAAGGCAATTCGACGAGTTCCCAAGTATGATTAGACATGATTGAATCTAATTCATTATTAACGGCTTCTCTCAAAAAAGGTGCATCTATAGAAACTATAGCATCATGATATGACAATGGTTCATCATTAACAAGATACACATAATCATCTCCAAAACTAGTTTCGATTCTCATTCTCTTGTTTCTTCTTAACTCTAGAGTTTCACCAATAGGATTATCAGCACTAGCATGCTCATCAATAACTCTAGGCATTTTATTTTTCATAGGAAAAAAATTCTCAATGAAAGAAGCATTTTTAGATTCAATAATAGTATTGGCTTCCATGACATCACTCTTAATAACAAGAAATCTGTATGCAATACTATTAGAAGCATAACCAATGAACACGCAATCATAAGTTCGAGAACCCAATTTTCTCTTTTTAGGCTCAGGTAACATAACCTTTGCCAGGCACCCCCACACTTTCAAGTACTCCAAGTTAGGAGCGTGACCATTCCAAATTTGATAAGGTGTTTTACCAGTCTTTTTATGGGGTACTCTATTTTGTACGTGACAGGTTTACATGTTTTCTTGGTGCTTTTGGTTTCAGCACAAATTTCACACTTGTCTATGTTGGACTCATTAAAATTAGAGATCAAACCCATCTCTTTCATTTTCTTAATGTACCCATAATTCACATGTCCAAGTCTACCATGCCACACACCAGCAGAGTCAATCAAGTAAGCAAAAGTAGACGATGCATTCTCATTCAACAATTTAACAACATTAAGTACATAAAGGCCTTGGTCAAGATACCCCTTACCGACAAAGACGTCATTTCTTGTCAGAGTCACAATACCTCCATCGAACATAGTCTTGATATTAGCCTTACCGAGTAGTTGTACTGACACAAGGTTGTGCTTGATCATCGACACGTGAATCACATCGGATAGTTAGAGGGTTTTACCAGATGTGAGTTTGAGAACTATCCTTCCCTTTCCCATAACTGGTACGGACCTGTTGTCCCCAATGTACACGTATTCTGTACCTTCCCCCACATTTAAGTAGGAGGCGAACACATCTCGGTTAGCACAGATGTGCCTAGTGGCACCCGAGTCTAAGACCCATCCCTTCACTTCCGTAACCAAGTGCACTTCTGACACCACAGCTGCAATGATATCATCACTGCTTCAACAACATTTGCTCTCGCCCTTGGTGGAGCCCTTCTATTATTGTTGTTGTAATGGCGGTGCTAGTAGTTATTGTGGTTTTGGTCGGCTTTTCGATATCTACAAACATTTGCATAATGCTCTGCTTTTCCACAGGAAAAAAGAACATTCACCCTTTTTCTGTTGAATATGTGGATTAGACACTTGACCTCTATTGTAGTTATTAAAATAGGGTCTTTCATAAGGCTTATGACCATATCCCCTATTGTGCGATTGTTGGGTCCTAACCGGTCCACTTTCAACTACATTAGCTTTAGACATCATTTCTTTAGCCCTACCAGTCATTTGTAATTTTTTATTTTGAGCCTCAACTTTAATATAGACTATTGTTTCTTGTAGAGTCATAGCATGTCTCTTTTGTCTAAATTTTAATTTAAATTCTTTCTATGAGTCAGGCAATTTTTCTACAAGACATTGAGCCTTAAATCTTTCAGGTAAAACGTCACCCTCTTTAGCTAATCCATTTATAATATTTTGAAAATCATTAATTTGAGTTTCAATGCTTTTATCATTAGCCATTTTGATAGTGCAAAAAATTAACGGCTAAAAACTGTTTAGTGCCTTCATCCTCAAATTCATATTTGCTAACTAATTCATCCCATAAAGCCTTAGCAAGAGTAAAGTGATTATAAACGCTATAGATCATTAGATAAACTATTACGAATAGTACTAAGACAAAATCTATTAGCGTTATTCCATTTTTCTAAGACTTGAGCATAATTTTCGGTATTGTTATCTGGCACAGGCTCAGTCAGAACGAACGAGATTTTAGAAAAATCCAAGACATCCAAAATCTTGTCTTTCCATCTTTTAAAATTATTTCCGTCAAAACGTTCAATACGACTTGCGTCCGGAATAACTTTCGTTTGTGCGAGAAGTTGCGATTCCATTTTAATCAACCTTTTAGAATGTTGGATATAAATCCGTTTAAATAATTTTTGGAGCAGAATCGCACTTTCTTACACAAAAGCAACAAGTATTACAATACGAATTTAATAATAACACGTTACAATATAAAAAGAACCATCTCACCAAACTATAGAATCAAGCCGAGGCTTTGTCCTAAAAGGTTGATTCGCGCTCCCCGGAACCAATGGTTCGATGCGATGGGCTTCACAGCACGCAACCCCCAGGATTAGTCTATAGTACTATCCCCATTTGCACGCATATGCAACGGAGACTCTTGAACAACCCTCTTAACTTTCCTCTTCCACGACGCACCAAAAATCAAATTATATAAGTACTAAATATCAAAGTTTTGTAGTGAAATTTTGGTGTGAATATATGGGAGTGTGTGTCTCGGATGTGTGTAGAAAATATGTGAAGGTTGTGTGTTTTTGTGTTTGGCCGAGACACATATATATAGGGAGAGGAGGACAACAAGTCTTGGAGCCAAGGTATTGGCTTTGTGTGGAGCCAAAGAAACTTGTTTGGAGCCAAAGCAATGAAGGGGCATCCGTGGCTTCTCCACAGCCCAACAAAGAGAAATGAAATGGAGTGGGGGCCAAGGTGTTTTGAAACACATAAAATACAACACAATGCTTTTACTTTCCTTTCCTATTTCAAATCAATTGTGTCTGAGCCATTGAGATGTATTTAAAAGTCATAGTCAAGTACACATACTCTACGAGGCTGCATCTTACCCCTACTCAACTTAGAAGGTGCAACTTGATGCAGCCAGAACTAGCAGTGTTTATTCAGCATCATTTATACTATTGAGAACAATGAAGAACCACGGTACCAAGCATGCAGAAAATGCAGCAAGAAAATTACAATCACAGTGAGAGGGCCGACTTGTAAGGACGAAAAGTATGAATCTCCAATAACTTATGAACCAAGGTAAATTACAGAAATCAAAAAGACATATTTATTTGAACAGAGATATTGCTGACTCAATGATAATGATTAAAAAAATAGGTACATGTTGAAGTTGATTGTAACTGGAGACAACATTCATTCATAACATTGTTTGATGCAGCCGAAACTTTTAATTGGATGCTCAGTCTCAAAATTCATACAGTCAAAGTAGGTATGCGAACTTCATCATTGTATGGCTTGTAAAAAGTTAAACAGTGACAACATCTAACACTAACGAGTTACATACAGAACAACAAGAATTTTGTAAAAATGGAAGACATAATTCATCTTCATCGTTAGGATGGACAAAAAGACTGAAGATGACAGAATGCGAGCAAGGTTGTAGCACAAGAAGTTCAAGAGTACAACCTAGCAGAACTACATGAGGAAAATATTTGAATCACAACTCATGATCCTGTGCACTCCAGCAATGCAAAAAAAAGCTCAAATTTGATAAGTAAATTATATAAAGTAAACCTGGATCTTCTCATTCTGCATTTTCGTGTTGAAATATGAAGTTTATATTTCTCGAACAAAGACGTAAATTGTTTCCTTCAATTTCTCCATTTCCTATTTTTTTTGCCAACAACTTCGCACATTATGCATAATTTTAAAAACTACTCTCGACCACATTTACGTGCAACGCACGTGCTCAAAACTAGTCCATTCAAAAAGAAAAAAACTAACACCAAACTGGCCAAATTAAATATTTAATTTTTTAAAAGGAAAATCAAACTCATTGGTAGATTCTTGAATAGTTCTTTCACTAGTTTAGATGCTCGACTCCTACTTGTGAGCGACTCAAATATCATTCAATTGAAGTTGGTATCACGATTTGACGCAACCTTTCTTGCAGGGTACTCTCTTTCTTTGAAAGATTTTTTTTTCACTTCATGTCTTTGTGAATTCTTGTGGTTGAAGATGACTTGGAATTTACCTGCGTAGGTCGAAGATGCTAGGGCTAAGCGATGGAAGAAATCTTGTGGTGGTTTTTGTTGCAGGGACAATACTGGTCAATATGATGGTGGATTTGGATTTAGAGGAATAGTGATGCTGTGGCGGTGACGGATGTTGGAGGTTTTGATGTTCGGCGGTGTTGGTCAGTGGTGGTGGTTGTGGTTATCAGTAGTTATGGTGGTTGGCCGTATTTGTGGGTGTTGGTTATTGGTGGTGGTGGTGGTGGCGGTTATTAACTATTATGGTTGGTGACTTGGCGGTATTGGCAAGTTTAGTGTTTGGGTGTGTTGATCAGTGGTGCGGCGACCAATGGGTATGGTGGTGGCCAATGTTGGTGGTTTGGTTGGTTTTGTGTTCCTGGGTGATAGGTGTTAGTGAAGGTGGATCTCAAGAAAAAAAAAAGACTGAAAATAGAAAACTCCAAAGTAGAGTTTTCAAAAATAATCTTGTTTTGAAAACTGGTCTATAAAGCTGAAGGGTAAAAAAAATTTAAAACTGCCTATCAAATGCTGATATTTTTTTTCGGTTCTCAAAATTGAACAAGTATCTCAAAGCAAAAACTGTTTCAAGTGCCATGTAGGACTGTTAAAGATTTTCAAAAGGTGGTAGTCTTCCCGAACCAAAAGGGCCAAATACGAAGTATTTGAAACACATGAATTACGTGTAGACACTTCATTTTTGTAGATTTCTTTTTGTAAGTTTATTATTTATCAGTTAGTGGGCTGTATTCTTCGTTAGGATTTTATCATTATTTTATCTAGGCTAGTAGTACATAGTAAGCTTAATTCAACTAATTAAGTTTAGTCCAAATGGATAGGATAGAGCGGATAAGGAGATCTTGGCGTGATTTAAAAATGAATTATGATCAATTCCCAAAATATGGATTATTTGACGTGAAAATTGAAAGAAGAGTGTAAAGCTTGCCATCGAGCAAAAATATGTTTTGAAGCGATAAAATTTCTTGGTTTAAAAGATCGCCTTCAAATTCAAGGATGCAATTAACAATTGAGAGAATTTCTTTCTTGATAGTGAAATAATTCTTTTGTGCATTATTTTATACGCCTGAAGTAAAATGAACTAATTGTTCTTTGTTATCCACTCTTTGTTCAAAGATGCCACTATAACCAAATTCAGAAGCATCAATTTCAACAATTTTATAAGCTTTAGGTAAAGCTTTAAGCTTAATCTGACAAATAACATTGGTATGGTCATTAGGCCACGGTTGAGTACTTTTCCTCAATCGTTCATACAAAATCTTTGTATCATTATACATGTCTTGATAGAAGTCTATAATATAATTAAGTTTCCTTAATTTTTTCAAGAAATTTATACGCAAACTTAATTGCTCTATCAATAGGAATGATTGACCATTTTTCAATGTTATCGCCAAGAAATCTTATTTTGGTTTAGAAAAGGCAAATCTTTTTGACAGAAATAGCTAGGCCATTAGGCTTTATGAATTTAAGAAATGTACGCAAATGTTTCTAATGCTGGTAAATTGACTGAGAAAAGATGAGGACATTATTAATATATACAATTAAAAAACCCGAATAAGGATTAAGAATGTAATTCGTAATATTTTGAAATTCAGAGGGGGCATTTTTAGGCCAAAAGGCATGACATTCCATTCGAAATGGCCAAATGGTATGGTAAAAACAATTTTGTACCAATCTTTTTCATTGATCTGAATTTGCCAAAATTCAGATTTCATATCAAATTTTGAAAAGATAATGGCTTTATTGAGCCTATTTAATAAATATTTTTTGTTGGGAATCGAATACCAAATCCATCTTAAAGCTTTGTTTAAAAGTCTGTAATTGATGATAAGATGAGCTACACCACGTTCCTTTTCAACATGCTTATTTACATACAAAGTAGGGCAACTCCAAAGAGAGTAACTTTTGCGGATAAGATTTTTATCTAAGAGATCTTGTATTTCCTTTTTGCAATGTTATAGGATTCTTGGCTCATTTGGGTAGGACAAGCTTTTGTTGGAATATTCTTCTCATTGAAATCCGGTTTATAAAGCAATCCAATAATATGTTGTTTGTGATGCCAAAATTCATTTGAAACTTCAGCATAGATTTAGATTCTAATTTATTCGGGAAATCTTTAATTTTTTCTTGCTCTTAGTCAAGACAACGATGGATCTTGTAAAATATGAGATCTTCTTCTAGAAAACAGATTTGATTCTGTCGGAAAACAAGTTCTTTTTTCAAGGAATGAATAATATGTTCTTGAGGAGGGTTAATAAATTTGAAACATATGTCTTGACCCATTATGTTGGACTAAATGCCATTATCGTTGATGGTCATGTGATTAAGAAGGTACGGGAACGGTGTTCCCAGTTTGATAGATTGACTGAGTCCACAGACAACAATGATACCGTCTTTTAGGCAAATGCCATTATTACAAACCCAAGACTTAGAGAAGGAGAAAGAGAGAAATTAAGAAATTAAAGGGAACAAATTCGAGTGAATAGTAGCCGAAGAACAAAAACAAAGCTTCAGGAAGAGGGGAATTTTGGGGAGAAATAAGAAATAAGAGAGAGATTTAGAAGGAAATCTCAAAGTAATATTCTCCTGTTATTCCTAGTGTGTGGTTTAGAGTTTGTGTGTGTGTTCAAGCGCTGTTGAGTGTGTGTGGGTGTCGCAGATGTGTGACTTTGTCAGTAATTTTGGTTGAATTTTGTGTGTTAAGCTTGCATATGTGTGGTATTGGGGGGGGGGGGGGGGGGAGGGATGCCAGTGTGTGTTAGTGCGTTTGGGTGTGAAATTCGAGACGTTAATGTGTATTTGGTATGTGTTTGCAGAGGGTGAAGGGTCTGTATGTGTGTTTGGCTGTGCATGCGGGTTGTGTGTATTGTGTGATTGTGGGTGTAATACGAGAATCTAAAGATGTTAGATGTGTATTGTAAGTGTAATTAGGATAGGCAAGTGTTGTAGTGTGTGGGTGTGAGTGTGAGTATAGCAGAGTGTGATTGGGTGCGGCAGTGCAAGGAAGAAGACAAGTGTGTGTGAATTAGGTGAAATGGTATGTGTTCTTGATTTGAATAGTAAGTGTTATTGTCGCTAAAAGTAGAAAAATTATTTAGGTAGTTTTCAACAAATTTTTACAAATAGATATAGTCAAAATTTGACAAAGTGCGAAACTGTAACCCCAATATTTTTACGAGATGTACGCTCTGAAATTTTTTGAGAATTTTTGGGAATTTTTTGGGAATTTTTTGGAAATTTTTTGGAAACTGTAACCCCAATATTTTTACGCTGTGAAGGGTCTGTATGTGTGTTTGGTTGTGCATGCGGGTTGTGTGTATTGTGTGAATGTGGGTGTAATACGGGAATCTAAAGATGTTAGATGTGTATTGTAGGTGTAATTAGGGTAGGCAAGTGTTGTAGTGTGTGCGTGTGCGTGTGAGTGTAGCAAAGTGCGTGTAATGGGTTGGGTGCGGTAGTGCCAGGAAGAAGACAAGTGTGTGAATTAGGTGAAATGGTATGTGTTCTTGATTTGAATAGTAAGTGTTATTGTCGCTAAAAGTAGAAAAATAATTTAGGCAGTTTTCAAAAAAAAAATTATAAATAGCTAGAGTCAAAATTTGACAAAGTGTGAAATTGTAACCCACAATATTTTTATGAGATGTATGCTCTGAAATTGTTTGGGAATTTTTAGTGTCCGCGAAAGATGCTAAATTAAAGCATTGATTAAACAGAATTAGCAAATTATTTAACACAGTAAAACAAGTTCTTTTAATCTAAAACTTTTAGAAAAATCTTATTTTACTGATATGTTTCATATTCTAAACTTTCGTGCCATTCTAAGGTCGGCGGTATTTTTCGAGAAATTGGCTTCTGAGCACTGGGTCCGGATACTGGGTCATGATTTTCGGGCGAAAAATACCTAAAATACTTTTTAACCAAAAAATGACTTCAGGATTTTATAAATAGTGTTTTAAGATTTTTTATTTTTTATTTTTTAGAAATTTTTAGTGCCGGGAACCCCTATGAGGTATTTTGGTAATTTGCCACCCCGAGGGGGTATTTTGGTAATTTTACCCATCAAAGGTAGTTTTGAGTAAATTCACATACATTAAGGATATTTTAGGAATTTTACTTATGGAAAGGTCATTTTAATGATTTAAGCATGGGGGGCAGTGTTGTAAAAAGCGCGCCTAGGCGCCAGGGGCAGCTAGGCTCACATGGTGCACCTCGCCTAGGCCTAGGCTCAGCGCATTCAAGGAGGCGCGCGCCTCATGAGCCCAGGCGCCAAGGCGCTAGGCGCGTCGCGGCGGTGGAGGCGCCAAGCTAGGCGCAAGCTTCCTGTTTGTCTTTACCAAATCAAACACCTTTCTGATTTTCTTCACCCAAGCTCTCTCACAGTCTCTCATGGTCTCTCAAGTCTCACCTCGCGACCCAAGACGGCAAGACCCAAATCTGAGTTCGTCGTCGTCGGCCCGTGATCCGTCGTAATCTCAGTCTCTCACGGTCTCTTACCTTGCGAGTCGCGACCCAAGACGACAAGACCCAAATCTCAGTTTGTCGCCGTCGGCCCGTGAAGAGTCGCAGCTCCTGTCGCAGCTCGCCGGAGCATCTCCCGTACCCGTCGCAGCTCCCATCGCAGCTCGCCGACGCACTTCCCAGTCGTTTTTGGTTGTTAAAGGCACTGAAACTGTGAAACAATGAGAGCGATATTCACCTGCACATTCATAGGCACTAGAGGGGGGCGAGTTGACTCAATTTGGTCCAATTATTATTGCCTCAGTGCATTGGACCACTCTTGGTTTGGTCTTTAGGTTATGGTAAAGGTTTGTGTATAAAAAACCATTACAAGCAATAGAAAGATGTAGCAAGCATAATACAATTACTGCCACTTTGTCTCTTTTCACCCTAGTCAAGTTCTTATTTTTTAAACATAATTTATTATTTTAATGTATTATTATTTATTTATTTTAATATTGCTCCTCGCTTTGAAAAAGCGCGCACCTGCGCCTTGCGCCTAGGCTCCAGGAACCTTTTGCGCCTTAGGTGCGCCTGCGCCTTTAATAACACTGATGGGGGGTATTTTGGTAATTTTACATGTAAAAGGTATTTTTGCATAAATTCACATATAGGAAGGTTATTTTAGTGATTCTACTTACAGGAAGGGCGTTTTGGTGATTTAAGTCCGAGAATGGTGTTTTGGTAATTTTACACCTAAGGGCTTTTTGGTAAGAGAGGTTCATTTTGGGAGTATTTGTGAGTCCGTATTAAGTTATAATATTGTATTGTAGGCTGTGTTCTAATTATTCGAATTATTTCGTTTAGGTTAAAGGTAAAGACTTCTGGTTGGAATAATTTAGCTGCGGATCCAGGTAAGGAATTCTATCTGAACCCCGGGTAAGGACTTTCATCAGAACCCTTATTTGATAACTCGTACTCGTAAGTACTCCTTCGATTTAATGATGACTAATGTCGAACACTGAATCATGTATTGATATCAGTATGCTATTTTTTAAAAACCCCTAATATTGAACCTTAACCGATTATTTGGAAATCTTATTAATGCTCACATGTTAATGCTTGCTGAGCAAATTTGATGATTGTTGTGTCCGTTCTCCTGAATTGTTTGCCTAAATTCGATAACTATTGGCAATCGCTTTTGCTATTTATTTGTGATTTTTCTTGTGATACCCCGAAAGTACCGAAAAAATTATTTAACACCAAATTGATTAATTAATGGGAATTGTGTTATTAAGTAGCGCCATATTGGCGTTAATTAAGTGGCAGGGAATGGAAAGAGGGGTCAGCGTAGCTTTGACGTCAAAGTGGAATTTTCCTAAACTAGAGGGGCAAAAATGTAATTTTGGAAAACTTCAGGGGCATAACTCTAAACTATGGTCTCGGGGACGAAAAATAATATAATGGGTGACAGTATGTGTTTTTGTGATATTTAATCACATCAGAATTCATTCGGGGCCAAAAGGTAATTACATAAAGTTTAGGGGTCATTTTACAAATATGAAAATTTTGGGGGTCAATTCATAAATTCTGAAAATATGCCCAGATGCCAAGTGTTAGAGGGAGTTTTGTTACTTGTTGCCACCTCATGCTAGGGTGTGGTGACTAAGTCAATTTAAATATTTAATTAATAGTATGGGTAGAAATTTCGGGTGAACAAAAGAAGTAGAAAAAAAAAAGACAAGCAAAACAGAGAAGAAGGTAGAAACAGAGAGCCAAAGGAACAAAGCTCGGGCAAACAGAGAGCAAGGGAATTCGGCAGGAAATTCGAAGGGGAATTTGAAGAAGTCTCTAGGGTAATCTCTATCCTTATAGTGTTTTTGAGTGTTATCCGTGTGCATAGCGTGAGAGTGTGTGCACTGTGTGTGCAGGGGTGTGCGCGTAAGCGTGTGACTGCTGCTGCACTGCTGCCGCAGTGGTGCCGTTATGCAGTTGCTGGGCTGCTGTTTTGCAGCTGTTATGCGGCTGCTGGGCTGCTGTTTTGCGGCTGTTATGGAGCTGCTGTGCTGCTGTTATGCAGCTGCTGTTTTGCAGCTATTATGGTGCTGTTTTGCACCTATTAAGCTGCTGTTATGCTGCTGTTTTGCAGCTGTTGTGCTGCCGTTGTGCGGCTGTTTTGCAGCTGCTGTTATGCAGCATATAAACCAGTGTGTAGCAGGTGTGCGTTGTGTGCGAACCGTGACTCTGTGTGTGTGTTCATAAGAGTTGTGGGTGAGTGGTGGTATGAAATTGAATATGTTAAGTGTGTAAATGGGTTCGGGGCAGTGAGGTAATGGGAAAAAGGAATTAGGGTTTGAATTGGGTTGATTTCAGTGGCGTGGGTGTGTGTTTTAGTGTGTGTTCTTCATCTTTGAAGACTTAACTCGAATTGTTGGAGCTTAATTGGATGTAATTACATAAACCGAATTGATTTGGAGCTTGAAAGTATGGAAGGCAAGGGAATTAGGACACGTAAGTGTAAGAAAAATGAAAATCCATGTGAAATTTAAGGAAGAGTCAACCCAAGTATACTGCCGGTTCAGGGAAGAAGAAGGTTGGTGTGTGTGTTCAAGGTGTGATAGTGTGTGTTTGAATCTGAATAGTGACTTGTAATTGTCGCTAAAGATGAAACCTTAATAACTAGGTTTTAATTTGAAGTTTTAAAAATAGTTAGGGTCATATTTAACCAAAGTGGAAAGCAGAGACCCTAGTTATTTTTAGGAGATCTACATCCTGGAAACATTTTAGATTTTTCCGAGGTCGGTAAAGGGGTTAATCGATGCGGGAAGTTTGAAACTTTGCAGTGGAATTTAAAATATCAAACTAGTGCGATTTCGCGTGAATATTTTATGGGAACCCTAGGATGTTGAGAAGTTTCATTTTCCAGGATTTTGGGTCATCCCGAAGTCGTTTGCTATTTTTGGCCGAACAGGCTTTTAAGCGCTTGGTCTGGACACTGGTTCGGAATTTTTGGGCAAAAATTTTACAAAATACTTTTTAGCTCAAGAATGACTTCAGGAGGCTTAAAATAGCATTTTAAAGTACTTTTGAGATTTTTCTGATGCCAGGAACCCTCATGGGGTATTTTGGTAATTTGCCACCCAGATAGGGGTATATTGGTAATCTTCCCGGTAAAGTTTTTCAAAAAACTTTTTAGTCTGGGAAGGGTTGTAAAACACCTGAAAGATTGTTTTGAAACTGATTTTGGGTGTTGGTGGTGTAGCGACCAACATGGGGTATTTGGTAATTTGTCATGTAGACGCCAAATTTTAGGGAACGCATGTAATTCAGCATTCGGAGTGGTGAAAGGTGAAGAATGATGTTAATTCGTTAAAATAATGGGATAGTAGCTATTGTTAATGTGTTCGTAAGCTAAAATTAAGGATCCAGTTAATGGATCGAATTAATAAGCCGTCGTAAGGAGCTATAAACGATTAAATGGGAAGGGGTAGAATAAGTAGTGCGTATATATTGAATGATGTCTAACGAGTAGGGTATTATTTCAATTAATGATGCAGCTCGTTGCGATCAGAGATTGCGAGTTGCTTCGGCTATAAGCCAATCACGTAAGGACAATGCGGTTCTATTATGCTAATTCGATTAGCATACTATGTTGATGACGTTTATGTTGGACTCTTGCTGGTATGGGTTGACACCGGTAGTCATTGTGACCGGTATACGTATATTTAAATTGTGCTGTTGAGGACTTGGGGTAGAATAATTCTCTTAGTCCGCCATGTTGGTAGAATTTAATGAGGATGATGCGTGTCCTAGTATGCTATGATTCGATTCGATTAGCATACCTGAAGTTGAAGATGATATTGTGAGATGCCGATAATTATTGATAGCCAATATCTCTTCTCTTTGAGAACACCATTGAGGACTTGTGGCAGCTTCTCCCGAGTCCACCCTATCGTTCATGATGATGCTGTAGAGATCGTTGCGTTGTTGTTATGAAATGTCGGCACTTATTGATAACCGACATTTCTCTTATGTCAAAACGCTGTTGAGGGCTTGCGGAAAACTTCTCCCAAGTCCGCCATCTTGATGATGTTACGTTGAACTCTTGTTGCTAGGTCTGAACACCAGTTGATCTTCTGATCCTGTATTCCTTGTTGAGTTGTGTTGTTGAGGACATAAGGTGGAATAAATTTTTCCTTAGTCCGCCCGGTTGATGAAGTCGTGTTGCTTGGCTGTAACATGGTTAGGGAAAGCACTCTAAATGAGTTCCCTGCTTGTTGACAGTGTCTCATTTATTTACTTAAGACTGAGATGAACATCCCGTAAAATGGGACATCAATATGAGGATGATGGCCTATGAATTATGATCACTGGCCAAAGAGGATGAATGTCGCTCGAGCAGAGTCTGTCGTGTCTGGTCGACTCATGTCTATCGTGTCCACGTGCATTGCATTTGATTTTCTTTTGATGTTGATGATTTTTATTTCAATGATGTTTATCTTTACAACGTTGGATTTTGGGTCCACTTGCATAATCAGTCGGTTAGTCAGTCCAGTCCATTAGGAGGTGGCAGTAATGCTGTTCTGTTGGGCCTTAAAGCCTCTCAGTCTAACGAAAGAAAAATTATCGTTTGACAATTATGCTGATGTCTAAAATTTATGGGAACTCTTCGTTCATTTCTATCGTTGAGATGATTATTATTCCTCCGAGTCTCTTGAATCATTTGTACACAATACTTCTCGTGTTGTCTTTACTGGGCGATTTGCGTTCATTCCTTATGTTGTATTGTGCAGGCTATAAGGTTGATCAAGGAGAACCTTCTAGAAAGGAAAAAGATACAAGCTAGAAAAGTTGAGCAAGGGAATCAGTGGTATGAGGTAAGATAAGCTAGAAATGGTGAGATGAAGATTGAATTACGAGACAGGTTGATAAGAGTCGCACGCCTACAGTTGTATATTAGGTTGTAACCATTCAGGTTTTTTAAAGACCTGAAAGTCTTCCGCTGTAAGAATTTTTTTTTATAAGGACGCATTTTGGAGCGTCTATTAATGGTGTATGAGTATGAGGATGTAGTTGCTATGTATTCAACACAGGATTTTGAATGTGATTATGGTTGATAACTCAGCCCGGTGATGTCACATGGGTTGAGGGCGTCACATTTCTTCTGGAATTTTAAATGATGACTTATATCAGTATGTTTATTGTTATTGGAACCCAAATTGATTTCGGTGATTTGAGCTTATGTTAATGTTCATTGATATTGTTGATTTTTGTGTTGACCTGGGTATCCATTCCGTGGGAAGGCGTTATAAGGCTGGTTTGAATCTTGCATGAAAAGCAGGCTAGTACCCAGTGGGACTAGTAATTATTCTGGTACATCATGGATGTGTACAGTACTAGCTTTGCCTGTGTGGCATCGTAACCGCCCGGGATCAACGTGGATTTTTTATTTTATTTGCACCGTATCTTACCGTGACTGTTACGAAAATGATCGAGAAAATAACTGTCTCAAATGGTTTGTGCTTGTTTGAAATCCCTGGAGAAATCTTTGTTGCATTTTGGAAATGATGACTTCAGAAATGATCTTTTACTGATCGCTTTGAAAACCATCGTGATTGTTATTGTTTATTTTGGTATCTACTTATGATGAATTTGGCTCATTTTGGAGATCATTGAGCTATTCAGATTGTTTGAAGTATTCAAAAATCATTGTCGGTTTGATTCTATGGAATCGTTTTGTAATTCTTTTGGTAGTTCTTGTACGTCCTTACTGAGCTGTCGAAAGCTCACCATTCGTTTGATTCCTTTCTGCATGTAATGGTCAGCTGTAGAATGCTCAGGAATGGGTTTGGAGTCTGAGTGAGATTCTGATGAGCCCATCATCACTAATGTGTAATGAGACCCCTGCGTGGGTCGGTATTGTCAACTCATTCTACAAGGACTCTAGTTTGTAAAGAACCTAGGTCTTAATAGTTCAAGTTTAAGCAGTTTTGTAATATTGTATGTGAAGAATTTGAGTTGATATCGGATTAAATGTTTGAAGTATGTGTTAGTGAATAGAAATTGGCAAGTTTGATTTGATGTGATAGGTTAACGTTCTGGGAGTTCGGGGCAACAGAGCTCCCGATTTCCTGGACGTTATAGATGTACATGACTGTGCCGATCAAGCATGTCTTTTAAATTTGAAACAAGTGGGGGTTTATTGGGAATGTTTTTCCAATTTTGGCTATTTATATATGAAAAATAAAATAAAGTTCATTGAAGTTTAGTTTTCCAAGATATATAAATGAACTTGAGATTTATTAAGTTTTCAAAAGGTTTTACACTACAAGAAAAAATACTTTTAGCGACGGATTTTCTCCCGTCGCTAAAAGTTGCCTTAATCGACGGATTTGGCCGACGGAATGCAGTCCGTCGCAAAAAGTACTTCAAACTAATTAACAACGGAAATTTCCGTCGCTAAAAATTTTAGCGACGGATTTTTAGCGACGGACTATTGGCGACGGTTTATCCGTCGCTAAAAATGTTTTTTTCAATTTTTTTTGCCCTAAATATTTTTAAAATGTTTTCAGCGATCTCTCTCACAACCCCCGATCGGCCACCATTGACTCCGCAGCCTCTCCTCCTCCCTAGCCGCCTCCATAGCACCCACCCTTACTACTGTCGGCACCCAATCGACGCACTCACCGCGCCACTACCGTCGCCCAACCACTTAAGGAGATCTGCAAATCATTGCAAGGTAATAATCTATTCACATCAATCTCACACTCCTGAAACTTTCAATCTCTTAATAGTCAATATTCGACTTATTCGTCTCATCTCTCTCTGCTTCTACCTCTGTCTCTGTCAAAGGAGAAATGGCTTTCTGGGTTACCTCTTTCTCCCTCTCCTTGTTTCTTGCTTAATGTATTCCCGCCCCCCACCCCACACACACTCTCACTTAATATTTATTTCCAGTGTTAATGTTGTATGTTATCTCTTAATTAGGAACTGGACTCAAACCTGGAAAGCCATATACTCATTCATTTGATCTGGAGCATGGAAGGCTACACATTTAACAAGTATTTTTTATACGGTGTAATGAATGAGCGAGTAGATTAGAAATTTCATGTCCAGTTTCTGACAATTGAAATTAGTTATGAATAAGCAAGTAAGGCAACACTTATTTGTACGGTTTTATGAATAGGAGTACGAATTTTAGTTACTTAATTAGGGTTTGTAGTTTATTCGTTGGCGCGAAATCAAGACTTTTTGTCTTATATTTTGCTGCAATTGAATTTTTTTTAGGGATTTTTTTTGCATTGTGTTTTAGGATGGGTGATTCGTGTGGCTTTGCATTTTTTTTTGTTTCAAGTATGCGGATGGCATTTTTTTGTTTCAAGTATGTGGATGGTATTTATCCGTTTATCAGTTTCAAGCAGTGGATAGGCGAGATGGTATCTATCAGTTTCTTCTTTTTTAACTTGTGCCACTATTTTTGTAATTCTGGTGTAAGTAGATGTGCAGGGAGAGCTGCCCTTTGGACAGCATATGTTCTTATGGCGTTTTTGTTTTAACGATGAAAGTATGTTTGTGTAGAACGGTATTATGGGGAATGCATGTAGAAGGTACATGATGGTTCTCTACTGACTAGACTTTGCCAAATTGCTTTTAGTAAATTAAGCTAGAGGGAGTGTTGTTTCACCTTCATTTCCCTCTCTTAGGTCTTGTAAATTGTTCTGAGATCAGAGAATGGAGAAATGTGGTAAAATTAATAGCTTCATTATTCACATAATAGCTGGAATTGAATGGTATTCTGCAAAACCTAATTGATGCTCTTTAAAACCTAAAAGATCATAAGCAATATGTTCAGAGAATCAGTAAAAGAAGCCTTTACTCATTTGGTCATTTCTCTCTCATTATATACTTAACGCATTTTAATTATATAGTGGGTATTAATGTACATGTTTTTTCAGGCACAATTGGATTTGAGTGCCTATCTTGGGACTATGTGCAGCCGTGCAGGCTCTGGAGCAATGTTCTGGTTTATATTTTTTTCGTTTTGATGAAACTTGTAATTTTATTTTGGAATATGTACGATGTGATTTATTATATTTAGTAAAAGTTAGTATTGAGTGTTAAATGATGGTGTATAACTTAAATCTTATTTGTATGACTTGAAATTTGATAAGGAATGAATGTTAGTTTAAAGAATAAAATTTTCGATATATTGGTTGATTAGGGTTGATTGTCGATGGATTAATTGATTGTATGAATTCAAATATAGGAAACAAGTTTGGATTTTTAAAACATAAAAACAATTGAAAAACAGATTTTTTTAATTTTTGTTGATGGATTTTTAGCGACGAAATTACGTTGCCATAAGTATTTTAAACAAATCGTAGATGGTTTTTAGCGAGGAAAATATGTTGAAGGACTTTTAGCGACGGACTATCTGTCGCTAAAAGTCTGTCGGTAATACTTTTAGCGACATAATATTCCGTTGCTAAAAGAATTTTCAGAATTTAATTTCGAAAAATATGAAAAGGCAAAAATACCGTAATTACCTTTAGCGACGGATTTTTCCGTCGCTAAAAGTAATAAAATCCATCGCTAAAAGTTAGACTTTTTTCGACGGATGACAAAATTCCGTCGCTAAACTTTTAGCAACGGGATTTTTTACAACGGACTTTTAGCGACGGAAAATCTTTTCCGACGGAAAGGAGACTTTTAGCGACGGAAGTACCCGTCGCTAAAAGTCCTTTTTGTTGTAGTGTTATTCTTTGGACATTGTTTTTCCAAATAAATTTGAAGAATCGTGAACTTAGGTTCATGTATACTCCTTGGATAAGATTACCTATCTTTTAGTTCATTGTATTTTATACATTCAATTGATTGATGAATCTTGAATTGGTATGGTTCAAAGAACATGATAAGGTTCAAGGAAAATACATTTTTTCTACCTTTGTATAAAAGGGTAAGGGTTGGAAGTTAAGAACAAGAGAAGAGAAATAATCTTCACTTGAGAGAAAAATACTTGAACTAAAAAGCTTGTTTCATACTTATGCTTTGATTGATTGGAGGTTGATACCTGATTCCTTGTTATAGAAGTGCAACTCTCTTTGAGGAACAGTGAATCTGGGCTTGGTTCAATCTCAAAGATAGAGCTGTCATAATAGTCTTCCGTTTGCACGTGGGAGAGGCTTCAATTATCTTCAAAAAGCGTTTATGCACCTCTAAGCCTTGGTTCTTTCAATATAATAATTCAAGTATTATTGTTTATTATTTCTGAATTTTACGTGCATTTGTACCAACAATCTCAGTCACTTCGACTCGTCCGCGATCTGTCGGCGCCTCAGCCTTCACCTTTTCTCTCCCCGCACTGTCACCCCCCACGGCCACAAACCACCTCCACCTAACCACCACCTAATTGTCCACCAAACACCATAACCACCATCTAATAGTTCACTGTCGTCGTCTCCTCAAGCCCCCATTTACCCAGTGCCATCTCCTTCTTCCATTACTCTTCTCCTCAATTCCCCTTCCCCTTACCCACCACGAAACAAGCCATATCGTTTTTACAGGAAGCACTTTCGGCACCACCACCTGGAAAAGCAAAAATCTAGGGTATTTCTTTATCCTCTTTAAGACAGCTCTCTCTCTCTCTCTCCCCCCCCCCCCCCCCCCCCCTCAACACACACACACACACACACAAAATAAATACAGATGGCCTTATGAAATTACTAGTTTCCATATCTATAGATAATGAAATTGAGGAAAGGAATTTGAAATTACAATTTTACGTATTAATTATGGCTATTAAAGCCACTAAAGCCGAAGCAAAAAAGTGCTGAGATACTTGGAAAACTGTTTTACTGCTTTCCTTTGCTACGTTTGGGAACAATAGAAGCTTAGTTTATTAAAAGTTGTAGGCTTATTTCCCATAATCTCCGACTTTAACCTCCTGTAAAACAACCCAAATGCTACACAACTACTACAATTTATTTGAACGTCAATTACACTTTTTTGACTTTGGTGGTGTAATTTAGTAATCTCTCTTTTTTAATTTGTGGACATTAATTTGATTTTGTCCTAGTTTATTTTTTGAAATACAATCTTGTAGATTGCACAATTTTCTGATACAGATATGTAATACAGTTTTGTTAAGCAGGGCGGGTCAGGGTGGGTTTCTAACTTTTACAAAGAAGAACGTGGCGGGGTTGGGTTGTTTGAAAGTCCACAGGATCGGGGATGGTATTCACATCCATTGACTCGACGGCGGAACAGGGCAGGGTGAGACGGGGTATTAAGGCTACTGGGGGGGGGGGGGCACGAATTTAATAAGATCTACAACCGTCCCGCCCCATTGCCATTCCTAGACCAAGCACACTATAAGTGTGGTTAGCTTACATTATCTTGGCTGACATGTACAGAATCTCACAACTCATAAAGGTTCAAGGCTGATTGTTAATGTAAGCCTCCATTTGGTTGCAGTTCATTTCTTTCTCATGTAATGGATCTTATTGTAATCATAGTTCGTTTATCTTGTCATTATACTTCGTAACTCATGGAAGAACGATTTCTAATTTATTCCTGGAAACCTTTGTTCTCAGGCATATTACCAAGCTGACCTTGGACTTGGTTTTTTCAGGTCTAAATCATTGTTAAATGGGACTCTTCCAAAGCTCTCTACCATCATTTATTCTACAAAATACGTGGAGGTACTAGGGCATTCTCTTATTATATATGACTCTTAAGAAGATGCGTCACATGAACACTTTAGAATCTCAGTAGGTCTGTCACCTGGTCCTAATTCCTTAATTTCAAGGATTTGAGATGCTGAGATTGCAAGTGGGAAATGAACAGGAGGAGGCTTCTTAATATTTGAGAAATTTTCATATACATCTCCTTGTTCTTTACTTCACTTCCATTGAAGTTGGTTCTAAACTCTGTCATATTCTATTGATCTAATGTCCACAGTTTCTGTTAACTACATAAGTGGCTATAGAAAGAACATATTACCTTTGCCACTAAGATGGCAAAGTAGAAATTACAACTTAATTTCATGGTCTTCACGAACCACTTAAAAGCCCCTTAAGGGTTAGGTTAGTCAATCCTACCTGACAGGCCTCTGACTTTCCTCGGGAACCGTTGGATTTTTTTACCGGACAAACTACAAAAACCATGTTTTTTTGAGAATATTCAAAAACTATATATCCAAATAAGTTTTTAGACCGAATATACATGAAGTAATCAAAAAGTACAAAAATTAAAAGACAGATTAATTGGATGACATTCTCGTCCAACTGAGCACCACAAAAAGTAGCTAAATACAAGATTAAAAAAAGTTAACTATAAAACGAGCGAAATACAAGAAGAAAACCTAACCAGATAAAACTAACTAAAAACAGGATAATTATAACATAAACTAAGATAAAGACAAAGAAAAAAAATCCAATCACACAACACACTCACTGCAGTCTCGAGCCCATCTCCATGTGCCCATGACTGCCACCTGACCTTGATCCGTGCACTGCTGGAAAATCACCTATTTTGGCCATCACACTGCTGCCGAACCCTGGAGGAGACGAAACAAGCAGCAAACTCACAAAAGCTCTTCACGACTCAACACAACCACCACCGGCCGACCACCTTGACCAATGGAAAACCCAACAAAAATCACCAACGCAACAACAGCACCCAAGGCCCCTCTCAAACAGCTGCAATCAAAGGAAATCGCCTAGCAACCAACAACCGCCATCGGAATTAACAACCGCAACCATCGACAAACCCATCCAACCAAAAACCTCCTACAAACTCATCCAACAAACCTTTCTAGATCAAGGGGGAAAGAGGAAGCAACTGGGGGAGGGGGAAAATAAGCCCTAGAAGCAAAAGATTGACCTAAACTCACCGAACGAACACCCACCCACTGCGGCGTAACAAACACCAACTGTTGACAAAAAGACCTACCCTTTAAACCCACTACAAACCCAAACGAAAAGAGCCCCAAGGATTCGAACAGCTTACCCTCAACCGAACTCCGGTGCCAGAAAAATTTGGGAAATTAACCGCACAAGAGCAATCTGATAACAAGCCCCATATAGCTCACCTTCTCCACCAAGATCTCACACTAAAACCCTAAGAAAATAAGACTAAGACTACCTCATCGCCAATCAGCTAGGAATATCGGTGGTGGCGACGGAGACGGAGACGGAGACGGAGAAAGTTGTGGCGGTGAAGGGTTATGTTTTTCCTTTTTTTTGCGAGAGGCTTTTGTAGCCTGCACTCTTTTTATCTACGAAAGCCATCTAATCGTAAAAATTTACAAAGATAGAAAGACGTCATCCAACGAGCAGGATGTTTTTCGAGGCACAGTGAGTTATGCCAAGTGGAAGCATCGATACAGGGGGCCAAATATGGGGCCTCCAAGTCCTATACTTTTTATACCTTTAGCCTTGTTGAAGGGAATCAAGCATGAGTTGGTTTTAGGCACAAAATTATCTTTGCCTAGAAGAGGAGGTGTAACACATGTTATGATAAGCATTAGCATTGTAGTGGCCACAACCTCCACAAACTCACCATGGAGGCATTGCTCTGCTTTTCCATCTTTTGCATTTTTGGGCAAGAGAGGAGGATATGGGGCACTTTTTAGGGTATGGTGATCTTAGAGAAAGACTTAACTACGGAAACAAGCACAAATCTCCAATGCAGTTTTAGGCAATGTCACCTTTAACAAGTTCCTAAACAATGTAGGTAGAACTTTTTAAAGCTTCTCCATCATCTTTCTCATGTTCCTACTTTACTGCTTCTTTTTGTTGAATTCTATGGTGAATTAACCCTACCACCTTGATCGGCCAATGGGGAAGCTGGTTAAGTTGATTAGCACTATGCCAAATTCATAATGGCTCTTATAATGTGAGTATTGAAGGAAAAGGATAAGCAGATGTGTGACACGTGACACTTTATCACCCGGCACTAGCCTAATAAAACGATTAGAAGTTCTTCTTCCCCTACAAGTGGCCTGTGATAATTCGATTCCAAGTTACCAATGATGTGCTTGATAATGATTGCTCTTGATTGATGTATGCCACATCAAGTGCCATTTTTAGCAGATTCTTTAGGCAAGTGTAATTTAAACATAAGTTTATCGCATTATTTACCTCGTCCCCGAATACGTGCTGATTTAGGATACATACATATAACTGAAGCATTCGCTTAAAATTGCGACACATAGGATTTTAGAAGCTTTATATTTACGCCACATCAGATTATTGGCACTCATTTGCTTCCCAAATATGATCCAACTTTAATTGTGAGACACTCCCTTTTTCCCAGAATTCTTACAACCAGAACACTCCTTTCTTGTGAGAATCTCCTCTTTTTCGAGAACTCTTGCAACCAGAAGACTCCTTCATTCTAAAATGATGCTTAGACATCCACTCAGTTGAGAAGACTTCCACTGCTTAGACTACCAATCTGAATCTGCCGCCTGCGCTATGATAGAATACCTGAGTAGTCTTTGAAGCGCAGGAAGTCATGTTCACTCTAATTTCCTCTTCCTTCACTGCACACACTCGAACTCAATGCCACCCTTGCCTTTGCCGTCTCTATACCAGGTTACCTCCCTACTCTAAATGTAAGATATGGAAGAATTGAAATTATAATTGGAAGTAGTGTAATATTTATTGGGACATCGCAGAAGTTAATAAACAACCTTAGCTATCATTTGGAATCCTTATTTATGGTGAACAAAGTAAATGAGTTCTGGTTTATTAACAGTGCTTTTCATTTGATATGGACATATAATTCACTGGTTAATTTGATATGGACATATAATTCACTGGTTTGATTTAAAAATCTCTTTCAACTTTAGTTATTTCATCTTTGACAAAAAAAATCATTTTTGGAGCAGAGCATCATATCAAAGTGCATTGCTACTGTATTATATAGTACAACCAAACCTAAGGAATAAGTCTATTTCCCAGAATATTGTCATAGCGAACAGCAAATCCCACCTGATATAGTTGAAAACTACTGTTACGCAATCACAATATATGACCGGGCATTGATTTGATGCACAAATCTCTTTCAACCAGATATACTAAACATAAATCTACTTTTTCCCCTGCTCAACATAACTTTAACTGAAAGGCCCAAAACTAAGAAATTATTGCAGCCCTTTTTTCCAAAGTTCAAAGCTACCAGATTCCAGAGATGCTGATGCACTACAATTTAGTCCATCTAGATACATAATCAATTTAGTCCTCCTTCCATCAACCTCTCTTCTTTGGACCGGATTCCTATTGCTAGGTCCTATTTCAGCAGCAGCTTGCCTTTAGAAAGAAAATAACAGCATTATTTCATTGGTCATGATTGATTCCAAACAGTTCCAAAGAAGAGATGTTGATGTAGTACAATCTAGTCCATCTAGATACACAGTCAATTTATTCCTCCTTCAATCAACCTCTCTTCTTTGGACCGGATTCCTATTGCTATGACCTATTTCATCAGCAGCTTCCCCATAGAAAGAAAATAATAGCATTATTTCATTGGTCATGGTTGCTTCCAAACAGTTTTTAGTTCCGTAATTGTCGTCAAGCATTATGCTAATGCATTCAATAAAGCATGAACTTATAATTTTCCTGGTATAGAGACTAACAAAGTTGCGGTTGATGCATTGATTAGAGGAGAGAGGTTACCTGTTAGAGCCTTTTCTCTTTGCTTAAAGTTGCGTCAAACCAAAATCTGTGAGCATTCTTTATTAAATGCACATAATTTCAAGAAACATCAGTAATGTATAAGATTATTATGGGTATGACCCATAATCAAACTATGTTTCAAGAAACATAGTTTAGGCATCAAAGCTGCAGTACATTTGCTCAGGCTGCAAATGGACTTCACCTTCAACTGCTACTATGAATCAACGAATATTATAGCTAAGCCACCGAAGCCAAATCTTCCATCGTGTTAACATAGCAGATGGTGACATAGCAGACTAATGTGGAGTATGGGATCTGATTACTAAATGCACTTAGTTACATCATGGCTTAGCTAGGAACCCCCAAGGAATTTACTTCAACAATAAGCATTGTAACCGTAGTATTAGTCATAGTGCAGCATAAGTTAGCCCCGACATCTCTCTCTCTCTCTCCCTCTCTCTCTCTCCTTCCCCCTCCCTCTCCCTCGCTCCCTCCCCCTCCCTCTCCCCCCTGGTTTTTGGTGGTAATTAGATGCCTATCTACGACGCTTAATTAATGCTTTTATTCTACTTTTTCCACTTTAAGGATCCCTCTACAATTTTAGCAAAAAGAACATGTACATACTAAACTCATGAATATGATTCTACTGATTTAGTCATCTGATTTTGTTTTTAATTATTTTTGCAATAGTTCATACTTACTATGCTTCATAACATGATTATTGTGCATAATTCCATGTCATATGATTCTTAATATTGTGTCTAACTGTGGACAAGGTTTTTTTTTCCCTCATCTTCCTTTTTGTACCTCTCTAGAGCGACACGATGTTCCTAGAATTGTATAAAAAAGTGGGGATGTCATATGTTTGGAAAGTATGTATAGTTCTATGCTTTGACCGCACTTCTATTCATATAGTTCCATTAGTATACCGATAATACTTTGCAAGTACAGATGGTTTTCTCTATCTCTAGTTATTGGCGTCAGTTCTATTGTTATAGAGATATATATAACCTGGCAAATAGTGAGGTTTCCAGCCTAACGTTGCTCCTAACTTTTCTTTATGCTTCCAGACATAGAATGAACATTAAAGGGATTATATTATTGATGATAATAATTAATTGGAATATAATATTTGTTGTGTAACCACTTGTGCTTCTCTCAAAGGCCGAGAAAGTCGTACATTTGCTTTTGAAATTGCAAGACGTATGTGTTTGAGGAATCGTATCTTCCAAGCTTTACCATACATTTGGGGCAGCTAGAAAGAAATACGAGCGACATAAGGAATATATCTTTTTTATTTGTCCACAACTTATCATCACTAATCACTTTACAAATTCTACACTTACCCACAGCATAGGTAGGGCATATTGGGCTCACGTGGTAGTGGTAATAATAGTAGTTGTAGGTATGACGAGCTGTGGTGGGGACGGTAATGGTGCTTGTAGTTGTGATATCAGTATCATGGTGGTAATGGTGGTAACTATAGTCATGATCAATAGTTGAGGTCACAATAACGATGGGTGATGACGATGGGTCATAAATAATTCTGTTGGGCTTCCCTCATCTGATCATGTATTTGTGCCCACGTGGAGTAATGGTGCCTCTAGGAATAGTGATGACGCTAAAGGTATGTTATAGTACAAGTGGCCATGATATCTATGGTAATGGTAATTGTGGCCGATATGGTAGTGATATATAGTCCTTTGCGGCAACTGTATTTTTGGTGGCAATGGTGATTGTTGTGGTGGCAGTAGTTTTGATAATGTTACTAACAAAACGGTTTTGGTACATGTAAAGCGTTGTGGGGTTGGTGTAGCCACGCTGCATATGGCAATGGTAATGACAACAGTGGTAATGGTGGTTGATAGTGGGGTAATGATAATTGTGATAAGTAGTGGCAGGGAACGCAATTTACCGGTTGTGGTAGGGGTAATGACAATAATATCAATAAAGTAAAGATTGTGGCAGCAATGATGGTATTGGTGGTATTAATGATGGCTGTCTTGACAACAATGGTGGCTGTATGAGTGGTAGTGGTGGTAGTAAAGTGATAGAACTATCACTTTTAGTATGTTTTTTGTATGATGTACAATAACCCAAAAGTTTTTTTTTTACAACTACCCATCTTTGGGGTTTTATCAAAATTATAACCCTGGTATATCATGGTTCGAACGATTTCTTAATGCCACATTATCAGGTCCTATTAGGGTGAATTTCTTGATTTGAACACATAATAACAGCTGAGACTAATACGTACTTTGCGTATTAAAATGAGCGTGAGAAAACACATGGAGGGTACTCCTACTAGCAGGCTTCTGCATTTCAACATGAAAAAAGAAAACACTCAAAAGTCCAAAGATCATTTGAACATGCAAACATTCGTTGTTAAACAATAATGCACAAAAACAATTATGAGGTTAGAAGGCTAAAAATCAACAACGATTTCTGAAAAGTCTAACACACTATACTCCATTGGTGTAAACACAAACATTAAGAACAAAGATGCCTCAACTTTTGAGCTAAAAGGGTCTCTACAGCTTTGAGTTCTATTGTTATCCGTTTGACTTAGTTTTAAAAAATTCCCACAAGGAGTTACAAGAGGGAATCATTTATGTATCCAGCAAATGCTTAACAAGATTATGTAAATATAAATGGTGTAACATTTTGGGACAAAAAAAATAGTATTCTCCTTACCAAAGATTCTTGTATGTGATCATGTTTTAAATTTCAGGAGGAGTTCGGCATTAATTTTGGTCATCATAACTTTGCGGCAAGGTTACTGCAATAATTTCATTGAGTATATGTTGATCGTAAGTAAGTTTGGAATTCCCAGTATTGTGTCTTCCCTACTATTATTGTTATGGCTCCTGACCATCTAACTTGTCACCATTTTACGTTCGATGGAGAGCTATGCTTCAAGTACACCTAGGATATAATATCTTAGCATAAATGAAATTGACTGAATTTGTTTTATATACATAGGCTAAATTAGTTGGTTGTTTCAACAATGTTGTGAAATGGGCAAATAGACGCACTATTGTTACTGTGATGCTACCAAATAAGAATGAGATAGATTTTCTTTTCATGTCTTAATTCATATGCTTAACGATGTCCTACATATCACTGTTCAGGATGAGAATTTGAAAATTAGTTACAAGCTAACAAACTTTGTGTAACGTAGTACCAGGAAAGAACCAAAGAAATGGCGTCAGAGACCTCCTTTTGTTAGAATTCTTGTGTTAGCTGAAATGTATACCTCATTTAGGTTTAGATTTGATGTCCAAATAAGTATTATATCTAATACCTAAGATAATACACCTACATCTACTCTTGGAGTGCTACAATCGTGATATAGTCAGAGCTGTATTTTTTAGTCAGCTGAATTGCATTGGCAGCCACCATCACCATGTTAAACATAGAGATCCTCATATGTACGATTTTATGTATGGCATGCTTCTTAAAATTTTTGGACAAATGTGTGTGCTCATATGTGTATTCACGTTAAAGTATAAATTGTTCCTGGATACTCTTCTCTGATGAAATACATTACAACTTGATCACCTTAGCTTAGTTTGTAATAAAGAACAATGATAAGATTTTTCTGACTCTAACAATGTAATGGCCAAGCTAAGGTGGTTATAGCATGGCTAGAATTACTCTTACTGTGATCCTTTCAAACCCAATACACATTTCCCTAAATTTATGGTGTGTAATATAGCAATGAATGAGTTTGTGTATTCTGTAAAACAAATATGCAAAATTGGTATAGCACACAGTAAGAGCTGATTATAAGGCCTTTAACCCAATCAACCCATGTTGTTCCTATGAATTCTCCACGAGTAATTACTCTTGTTAAATGGATATAATGCTTTATCATCTGCTCTTAATCCACCTTTGAAATTTATTTGGTTACGTGTAGCATAATATACATAGCAACTTCAAGTTTCATTACATTAATTCCTCTAAAAATTCATGCAAACGATTGTCAATTGTTAGGAAAAAATTTGCTACTATCATTACAAATATCTTTAATATATTTCCAATAGTGTCACCCTTTGAGTATCAGTCAACGCATCTAAAATGTAATTAGGCGGTGTGTACAACCAGTTGAGTGTGGGAGTGATATAACACGGAAACTAAGAGGTTGTACGTTTATGCAATTTGTTTTCATGTTTCGTATTCTGTTTTTGTTTTTCAGATTTTAATATGCAGTTCTAAAATCATATTGTGTACTTTTAATTTTTTCCGTATCTGGTTTTTTCAGTTTTTTCTGTACGTTTACCATTTTCATTTTCACCAACTTTTTTGGATCCATTCTTGTATGTTTAGCATTTTTTACACTATTTATACATATTTCTTCCCATTTTAACCCTACTCTTAATCTAACAAATTATTTTTATACTCTCTATTTATCTTCCCAACAACCCTCCATACCCACTTTTTTACTTCTCCCAATAAAGTCATCACTCAAGATTACACAAATGTCTCCACGTAGGGCCCACCCCAGAACAAAGCTACGTTGGTTTCCCTCCCCTTTCCCCTTCCTTTCTTCCCTGGGTCCACATTGGTGTGACATGACTGGCATTCCTTTCCCCTTCCCTTTCCCCTTCACGAGTTCGTGTAATTCCCTTTTTTCTTTCCTATAATTCGCTCTGTAATTCCCTTTTCTCTTTCTTGTAATTCCCTCTTTTGTTCGTGTAATTCCCCTTCCCCTTCCCTATTCGTGTAATCCCCTTCCCCCTCTTCTCTGTTCGTGGAAAATTGAAGAGATCTACTTCCATGTTCGTGGAAAATGGAGGAGATCCCTTCCCTATTCGTGGAAAATGAAGGAGAATAATGTGTGAGAGAGAGAGAGAGAGATGAGAGCTAGGGGCTCTCTGACGTTGCAACTAGCCGTCAGAGGACATGGCCAAAAATTGTGAACAGTGGGCATTTGCTTTGGTATTCTCTGACACAGAGAATAAAGAAGCGAGAAAAGGTGAAAACACCCTTGTTTTCACTTTTTTTGCTACTATTTCGAATTTTTACTCAAAACGAATACGGAAAAAGATAAAAGTACGCAAAAAAGGTATCTTTTTTTATCATCATTACAAAAATGAAAACAAAATCCTGTAAACGTACAGGCCCTAAGTAAACCTAGGTCAACCTTTTTCCAGCTTTCTATGCTCTGGTCCTACCTTTCTTAACTGAAAGAAAGGTGCTTCCCGTGCATTTGCATGTATGCAAATGGCACTGGCAGCAAACCAATGAGGGTTACCATTAGGTTAACGACATGTCTCATTCCTGCAAGGAGAGTTGTAGTTGATGGATCCAAGTACTCCATGCTCCACGTGAGGAGATTGAAAGAAAATGCCACCCAGTGATTACTTCTCCACAACATAGGCATTATGAGCTGAAACATCCATATGAAGAACAATTATATCCATGTGACTATATCATGAGCGTGCACAAAAAATGTGCCTCCTAAGGCTACATGAGGCACAAGTAAACACGAGAGGTTGTAAGAAATTGGGCATATTTACCATATGGCAGGAGTTGAGGTTCCTCTTAATCCGGTTCGGTAGATAATATTTACGAAATTCCTTCCGAATTTCGTCATCCATTCGTGATCTTGAGAGGTAAGATGTAACGTTAGGCTACATTGTGCATAGCATCGTGTTAATACAAAACGTAACCAGACATTGGAGCAATAATTCAAGTCATATTCCCATCTTCTTTAGGTAAGCGTTAACGTAACTGGTGAGAATGAAAGTGCACCAAATGTAGAGGTGCGTACCGCAAAGAAGGTGGGAAAGATGTAACGCTCTAGCGGGCCATTGCTCTCGGTGTTTATTACCTAGATAACCATGTCGACAACCTGCATTGATAGCCATAAATTATAACACATGACAAATAAACCCACCTTGTCAAATAAAAGCCACATTTAAATGGTACTCACGGCTGCGCCAACCCAATTATTGCCTTCCATGGTCGAGATATCAAACCTCATTAAATGGTAGTCGTACATACTTATCAGGACCTCACTACAAAAAACACAAACATATACGTGGGAAACCGATGAAAGGAAAGCTTTAAAATTGAATTCATGAAAAAAGGAAATTCCTTATTTACTACGGTTTAGGTGAACCATGAAAAATGTGTGGAAACATTGTGAGTTAGGACATCGGGATTAAAAGCACACTGCGATTGGTGGTCAAAGAGTCTAAGAGGAGAATAACGTTGCTAGTACTGCGAAATGGCTCATACCTCGGATCACGGGAGGATGGAAAGGCATAGCTTAGCACATCTGGATTTTTGGCTAAGCTACATGCCTTTTGAGTGGTTGGCAGAAGACCATTACTACCAGTTGTTTCCGCGTGCACCACCGGGGGTTAAATGCCATTCAATGGATGAAGAATCAACATGGCAGCGATCTAGACTCGGTAGTGCTTGACCTCGGACTAACAACATAAGCATTATGTTAATGGAGCATGAAGATTTGACGTACTTGAAATCGTGTATACTAAACATTGCGAAAACTTAAATGCAAACAAGGTTTACACCCTCACCGAGAAGATCGCTACACTGAACTTGCCCCACCAATGCTCCATAAACTTCAATGTATACACTCTGCAATCATTACTGAAATAGTTCATCACACACCTTATTCAGTAATGTCATTAAGAGGATGAAGTTAGGAACAAAGTTGAGGGAAGCTTGGTTACAAATGAATAAAGATCGTACTCGTTTGTTTGTTTTGGACACAGATGACTTTGGAAAGCATAAGGTTGTAAGTCAATGTCTCTTCCAGCTTTATGCCTCAACATAAGTGTAAGGACGCGGGCCTAACCACAACAAAGGTTAAACGTATTATGATGGCTCTACTTTATCTTCTAGCCGTTTGACAGTTTAATAAATGCCATGGCTGAATATATACCAGGTGCGTGTGAAAAACCTCCATCTCATCCAACACACTGTGTCGACCAGAGTCGAGGTAGTCGATGCACCGCCTGTTGATGTTGATGCAGAGCATAAACCAATGATAGTTCCAGAAGATTGGCGCGGAGAATTGAAAAGGGAAGAAACA
The DNA here is from genome assembly GCA_033065855.1 of Escallonia rubra. Taxonomy (NCBI): domain Eukaryota; kingdom Viridiplantae; phylum Streptophyta; class Magnoliopsida; order Escalloniales; family Escalloniaceae; genus Escallonia; species Escallonia rubra. The sequence goes on along the minus strand of JAVXUO010002642.1, from coordinate 357,710 downwards.
TTTAGTACCTAAGGTGAGTCATTAACACTACACTTAAAATGGTTGATATAAAGACGATGCCAACTGCAAGAAGATCTTGTTTTTTGACAGTTAGTGCCAAGTTTACATGAATGCATGTGAACCTTGCAAGTGCACAAAGCCAATTTACAGATAGAATAATGATATGGAAGAACTTAATGACCGAAGAGTATATACCAACTGGACATCATCCATTTTAATCAGCGGGTCAGCATGTTCAAAGAAGCGGGAGAAAAAGTCAGAGATCTCATCGTCAGACCTGGTGCCGTCCATGAATTTGATAACCGAGGACTGCAGTTTATATAGGTAGACATGGCTCAATTTTAAAATAATTGGAGCGAATGAGCATTACTCAAATTGAAACGACATAAATCACCGCAAAGTCGGAAGCAAATGTGTAACGTAGCACAAAGCCCGAACGATCGGCATTGATGACTTCCGACCACGCATCAACAACCTGGAAACATAAGGCAGGGATTACTTTCTTGAAACATCTTTCATGTATATTTATTGCATGCAAACGCTCATTGCCCATTTATACCCAACTGAACCATGGGATGTGCAATATTCTTCTCATCGCACTACGGTAAGCAACGAATGTTGACATATGAAATTTAAATAACTAGTGAGGAAAGATTTAAAAAAATTTGTTACCATCCATGAAAACATTTTATTTCTTACATTATGCAATGAATGAATGAATGGACTGTGCAACTGAATTCAACAGTGAGTGCAGAGCAGTAAGAATGGAACACATGTATGCACTCTGTGTTTGAAACATGTAGAAAGGATGGGAGCACAACCTTGATTGTACAAATATGTAATGTGATTGAGAAAACCGCATTTAGTCTATGAGGCTGCTCACAGTCACCGGTGCTCCAGCCTAGCAATTCATTTTACTTGGACAACTTGTATAAGGGAACTATATGTAGCAGACCCGAGCAACCAATTACTAAAATCGAATGAGGCTTCCTTTTACACTATTTGAAGCCGCTAAAATCGATTGTAAGCCAACACCTTTAGTTTAATAGAAACGCTCATTACGTTTATGTTGATAAAGATAGAGGATCTGATTGGTTTACGATTATCAAAATCTGTCATTTTAAAAGGAAGGTCTCCCTAGTTGGTTATTTGCGTTCTAAATATCTAAACAAACTGCTGGAAGAGGTATACAGAGATGTCGTACCTCGAATGGGACCCACTATTTCCCCTATAGTGTGAGAATTTTCTCCTTTGTCAAGAAGGTTTGAGGCATCTTAACGACGACCTCACTGTTGATAACATAGGGAAAAAATAGGGAAAGAAATAAGAACTTCTATAAATAGAATGACCCAAAACCCCCAAAAGGCTTAAGCAACCGCACCTCGTAGGGACTTCAGACTGGAAGACGTTCTTCACAGCTTCATTTTCAAGCCTTGAGAGCATCACCTTTTGTTCACCGGCAATACGAACAAAGGGGCTCCTCGTCGTGTTAGAGCACTTGACCCTTCTAATTGGAGCAAACCTTCTCTTTGGATGAGGACGGATGTTTGAGGGTTCGACTGCAGCCCCTTCGGGTTCTGCAATAATACGACTGCCTGTCCTCCTCGTTTTAAAGGATAGCTTTGATAAGGGTGCGAGGAGGTTATCGGCCAGAGGAGAATCCTCCATGTTGTCACCACTCGGAGTCGGTGGTGAACAGGGAAGGCTAGCACGTTCGGAGTGTACAGTTGCTGCCATCATTTTGGTTCCAGGAGTGGAGGAGAAGGATCTTAGGCGCTTCGATACAGGTTCGTATAGGGCACTGTCATTCTTGGGAACGGTCGGCCTTTTCCCCCCTTGTTCTTTCCAGTAGTGGCACAGACTGAAACGGTCTGAATCTCATGCTCAGTTGGTGATGATAGTGCCCGAGCTCGAAGTTTCGAGCCAACTTCAGGTAATGGCTGCTCCGTAGAAACTGCAACGCCCTTGTTTACAAGCAGGAACTTCTCAAGTTCTGCAAGTAAGGCACAATCTCCGCAAACTTGCGTACCCACTGCAAATGACTCAAATTTAGTTGATTCAAAAACAAATATTTGAGAGTGAACATATAGGACCCAACAAAAGCAAATAACTTCAGTCCATTGAGTTGCTAAGCTACGTATCGAAATAGTGAAATAAGTGCTAGTAGGGGCGGAGGAGACATCCATTGCATTTTCTCCGTGATTCTCCTATTCAATAGGAGAATCTCTTCAATGTCGAGGACGCCGCATAGAGCTTTGTGGAAGTTAAAAAAAACTGCATGGGAAATGTCATCAGGGATCAAGTCAATAATAAACATAGCTCGATATTAGAATGTACATATTCTAATTTTTACGTACTATCAACAATGCAACGCAGCCGGTGATACCAATTTTACTCCTGCCTTGCTTGAAATTGATCATACCTCGGACCAACTTATCAAGGACAAGTTGCGACCAATTGTACTGTGCGGACGTTGATGCGACAGATAGGGTAAGGAACAAGTCGACAGATGGCTTGCCAATCGTGGGACAAAGAAATGTACTCAACAAAAATAGCAAGAAGGCCTGACAAAACTCCTCATGACCACTTGTACACTCGTGAGGTACGAGGCCAAGGCATTTACACTCATCCGAGAAAAACGATCTTGAATGGGATGCAAGACATCATCGTCAATGGGTGTTGGAACTCATTTGCCCTTGCATAGAATGCCTAATACAAGTCCAACATCACTGACATTTATGCCTACGGTTTCGGTCTTGCCTATGTGCATTTTGCGCGTGTATGGGTCAAATCTGTCAATAAGGCCAAGTAGGAAAGTCCTTGGCAACGTCGAACAATGCATATTGAAGAAAGACTGAAAACCCAATGCCTCTATTGTGGAGGCTTTGGTGGCATTTTCTTTTAGACCTTCCATCAAAGAGTAACCATCCTTGGGCTACACCGGCTCACGAAGATTGCCTGCAATAAGTTAGTCTTGCTATCAATAAGGGCATGTGACTTCTCATATATGTTAATTGTCGCAGTTTTGGTGATTTTGTAAATGAAATATTGAAAGGCTAAGAATATGAGTAAGATTCCACAATTCCAGCGGCTAATCTGTTGTACTCTTCCTCCCATTATTCCACTAATAGTCGACGGATGTTCATTAGGCCAGCTTCCTTGTTTAGGGATAAGATAGCAGCACTGGATATTTGTTATAATTTGTTTGGTACACACACTTTTATTTTCATTTGTTTTACTAATTGAATATACTTATCTGACATGGCTTTAGGATATGGGAAGGTAACAGTGGACAATGCACCGAAGAGACAAAAATAAGGTATTGAAAAGGTATAATATTTTCGTCATTTTGTAAAGGGTGCATTTATGTACACGATTAGCTTATATAAACATATATTTTTTTTCATAGTTTGAGGTTTTCTTTGAGTTCAATTACTCAGAGGGGACACAAGTTGTGAAACCAAAGAAGCGTGTACTTTGGTTACTGAGTGGCAAGGTCATACATTGAGACCAATTGGCCAAAACTATTCACCAGTTTAAGGATCAAACACACAAACTTCTTCACCTCATACCACATGATATAACTCAAATATAACTCCCAATAATTGGGGAATATCCGGCAATCCCAGTCAAACTGGGAGATCAATGATTATCTTATTAGGGATTGTGACGTGATCCTCGAGGATCCTAACGCGATCCTAACACATCTGGCCCACGGCCCAGTCCTACTAGGAGTCTTCTCCTACAGCTATATAAAGGGGTCTACCCCTCCAGGTATTGGACAACTACACAATTCATGCTTTTTCAGAGTTACTATTCTGTAGCTGCGCTCTGACTTAAGCATCGGAGAGTTCTCCGCCGGGAACCCCACCCGACGGTCACTCATTTTTTGTCTTGCATGTCATCGGTCTAGGCTCGGGTTCCGCAATGTACGCGGAGCATGTTTTTAACAGCAACAGCACACCAGTGGCTTCATGTTACTGTAACCCCCCCCCCCCCTAACGCCCTCGTTGTGATCATTGCAGAGTGTTTGGTCTTCGTTGATCATGTTGCTGGTAAAGGTCTCCTCCTATACTATATTATATAGAAAGCTGCCAGAAAAACCATACAACTGCTATCAAGAATTATACTCCACAGTTCACTCACAAGGTCTTAAACACTACACACACTCATACATACTCTTCACATACTATTACACTTTGTACCAAAAAAAACATACTATTACACCTCACGTAAGCACTTCTTTACTCACATCACTCACACATTAGACAATTACACACACACATCCTGATATATACACACAGTGGCTACACTTCCACTCACGGCCTCTTCACTCACAAACATAGTCGCTTGCAATCACAAACACACACCATTCACACCAACTTCACTTCTTTGGACATCTCGCACTCATATTAAGTGTTCCTAAGATCCATAGCAACCTCAAAACACTAATTTTCTAGCTAATTACACACACACACTGCTGATTTACAAACCTGTTACACTACTATTCACGCACACACACTACGGTGCGCATTTTAAACACACCATACCCTGTAACACAAACACATTCAGGGCTGCCTTTACAGCCCTATTTCCTTCCATTTTCCCCCCTCTACACCCACCTAAACACCACAAAGACACACACACACAACGCTCTTGTTATTCTTAGCAGGTTTCCCCCCCCTCTTTCCTCCTTACACCCACAACCCACTTTACACCCAAACATACACACAATACACAGCAGTAACCCCTCCCCTTGCTGTTGTTTTTCCCCCTTCAAACTTGTCCACTCCATCTTCCAGTTTTTAACTCATTGTACATGTGGATAAACATTGGCAACAGTCAAAAACAGGACCAGCAGGGAAGATGAAGAAGGTTCATATGCTACAGATTGCATGTTATCAGCATCTGAAGCAGAAAGCATAGCTCAATCATTTACCTCATTTTTCCCTTATTTTTCTGAAGTTATGAAAGGGTTCAATATCAATGGTTCGTATACTTTGGTGCATTGTTCCCTTCCTTTAATTTTGACTCTTCACGAATTGCTAGAATAGATTTATTACCTGTAAATGTTGACTTCACTCATTATACTCCATTTTGTGCTGGCTATTTGAATTCAACTCGGTGCTCATATTGTACTAGATCTATCTTAGAAATTCGTAAAATGATAAAGGGGAAAATCCACTAGAAAGCGGTAATAGTAATAAAGGTCAAATCTGTATTGTTTAACAAATAAAACTATGGCAAAAGCAATAGTAAGTGACAAAAAACAGTGAGAGAAAGCCATTAGAATAATCGACACAGGCAACGCAATTAGGCACATTTACTACGTCTTCCTAAAACCTAGAGTGAAACAGCAGAATGAAGGTGTTCTTTGACTTTTCGCGCATTTCATAATCTCGTCAAGATCAACTACATTTCCAACTTTTAATTCCTTTGACTTTTCACATATTCATAGAACGAAAATCAAACATGTAAACTTTAAACCAGACTCAAACAGAAATTGCATAAGAAATAAGTACGGTTTAACCAGTCAAACTAGCGGAGAAACAAGTCAAACAACGAATAAAGTCAACACTTGTAATGTCCAAAATCTATCATGAAACACGCAAAAAAAATTCCACCAAAGGAGATAAATCATGCATCATCGTAAACCACAATCAGGCATGTTACGATGTCACTCACCGTCTCTACCAAGGAACTTGCCAACGAAGAGGTAGTCAATGACGCCAGCCCTAGCTCCTTCCACCTCTATACACACAAAAACACAACACCTCACGCCTGTAATACCCCGAAAAATACCGAAAATTAATCTAACCGTAAGTTTGATTAATTAAGGGGTGCTATTTTTATTAAGTAGCAATATGTTGGTGATGATTAAGTGTTAGGGAGCTAAATAGGAGGTTAGTGTGGTTTTGGGGATTGAAATGTAATTTTGGAAAGTTAAGGGGCAAAAATATAATTTTTGAAATTTTTGGGGGTCACTTCGTAAATTTTGAAACATGAGGGACTATTTTGCAATTCTTGAAAATTAATGCCTAGTTGTCAAGAGGAAAGTAACCGAGACATGAGAAGTGGTCACCTGGTATGGTGACTAATAAAAAAAAAATGATATAAAACTAAGTGGATAGTCTTTGGAAAAAAAAGAAAGAGACAAAAGGGGAAACCTTTCCACTTCGGGAAAGGAGGAAGAACCAGAAGAAGAGGAGGAAACATGAAGAACAGAGAAGCAAAATAGAGCTCGTGGAGGGAAAGGAAGAAAAAGAAAGCAGGAGAAAAGGGAAGAGAAGAAGGGAAAGATTCGGGAAAAGAAACCCTATGGGTAAACCCTTGTCCCTTTAGTAAAACTTAATGTAATTATAGAATGGGGGTGTTCTTATACATGGAGACATAGATGTATAAATATATATATATATATATATATATATATATATATATATATATATATATATATATATATACACACATCCGCGTATGTGAGATTGGTGGAAATTTTGTGTAAAAGAGGCTTTTAGGTGTATAAGAAGGTGTATAGAAGGATTTAGAAAGAAAAGGCGGAGAAATTGGTGGGTTAAGGATGTACGGGGTGTGGTTGTGTGTGTTTTCAGTATATTCATAAGTGTGTGAGCCACGGGTGTGTTGATGTGTGTGTTTATGAGGATAACAATGTGTAATATATGTGTAATAAGGTGTGGGATGTATGTTGTAGGTGTAGAAATGGGGAATTTGGGTGTAATTGTGACTGGGTATGGATGAACTGTGTGCGTGAGATGGGGTGAGGGGCGAGCAGGGGAGGGGGGGGGGGGGGGGCAGCTGCTGCTGCTGCTGCTGCTCTGCTGGGTTGGTTCGTTCATGCTGATGATGAACAGTGACTGTAGTGTCACTAAAAAATGGAAATGTAAGTGAGCAGGTTGAATTCGAATTTCTTAAAAATAGTTATGGACATATTTAGCCAAAGTTTGAAAAAGAGACCCTAGTTATTTTTAGGAGATCTGTGTCGTGGAAAAATTTCAGATTTTTCCCAGGTCGGGAAGGGGATGAACGGATGCGGGAATTTTGGAACTTTGCGGTGAAATTTAAAATACCAAACAAGCGCGGTTTTGCGCAAGACTTTTATGAGGACTCTATGATGCTGAGAAGTTCCATTTCCCAAGATTTCGGGTCATTCCGAAGTCGTTAGCCATTTTTGGCCGAACGAACTTTTAAGCGCTCGGTCCGGACGCCGGTTCGGGATTTTTGGACGAAAATTTTGTAAAATAGTTTTTAGCTGAAAAATGATTTCAGGATGCTTAAAATAGCATTTTAAAGCGGTTTTGAGATTTTTCTAGTACCGGGAACCCTCAGGGGCATTTTGGTAATTTGCCATCGTAGAGGGGTATTTTGGAAAATTTTGCAGTAGAAAATTTTGAAGGACTTGTTAGTCAGGGAAGAGTTGTAAAATGCCTGAAAGGTTGTTTTGAAGTTGATTTGGGGTGTTGTGGTGATAGTGAACCCTTAAGGGTATTTTGGTAATTTGTCAGGATGGCGCTAAATTTTTGGGAACGCACAATATTATGCGTTCGAAGTGGTGTGAAGCGAGGAATAGTGGTAGTATGTCTAAAATGAGGGTTGTTATCGATAATAAGTCGATAAGGCTAGATTAAGGATCTGGTTATCGGATCGAATTAACTAGCTATCGTAAGATGCTATGAACGGTTAAGTGGGAAAGGGTAGAATAAGGAATGCGTATATGTTGAATGATGACTAACGAGCAGGATATAATTTGACTAGGTGATGCAGCTCGTTGCGATCAGAGATTGCGAGTTGCTTCGGCTGTAAGCCAACCAGGTAAGGATAATACGGTTCTGATATGCTAATTCATTGTTCGATTAGCATGCCATGTTGATGACGTGTTGTTGAATTCTTGTTGTTATGATGGGTCACCGGTAGTCATTGTGACCGGTATATGTATATTTGAATTGTGATGTTGAGGACTTAGGGTAGAATAATTCCCTTAGTCCGTCATGTTGATAGAATTTAGTGATGATGATGGGTGTCCCAGTATGCTATGATTCGATTCGATTAGTATACTTGAAGTTGATGATGGTGTTGTGAAGGGGTTATCGTGTGGTTGTTGTGAGATGCCGGCAGTTATTGATAGCCGATATCTCTTCTATTTGAGAACACTATTGAGGACTTGTGGCAAACTTCTCCCGAGTCCGCCCTATCGTTGATAATGATGCTGTTGAGGTCATTGTGTGTTGTTATGAAATGTCGGCACTTATTGATAACCGACATTTCTCTTATGTAAGAATGTTGTTGAGGGCTTGCGATAATCTTCTCCGAAGTCCGCCATGTTGATGATGTTACGTTGAACTCTTGTTGTTAAGTTTGAACACCGGTTGATCTTCTGATCCGGTATTCCTTCTTGAGCTGTGTTGTTGAGGACATAAGGTGGAATAAACTTTCCCTTAGTCCGCCCCGTTAATGATGTCTTGTTGCATGGCTGTAACGTGGTTAGGGAAAGCACTCTAAATGAGCTCCCTGCCTGTTGACAGTGTCTCTTCTATTTATTTGAGACTGAGATGAACATCCCGTAAAATGGGACATCAATATGATGAGGATGGCCTGTGAAACATGATCACTGGCAAAAAAGATGTAGGGCGCTCGAGTCGAGTCTGTCATGTCTGGTCAAGTCTAGTCTGTCGTGTCTGAGTTGCATTGCATTTGATTTTCTTTTGATGTTAATGATTTTAATGACTTGTATTTCGTTGATGTTTATCTTTTCAATTTCTTATTTTAGTGTTCACTTGCATAGTCAGTCTGTCTGTCGGTCAGTCAGTCTTGTCCATGATGAGGTGGCAGTAATGCTGTTCTATTGGGCCTTAAAGCCGCTCAGTCTAACGAAAGAAAAAAAAATTATCGTTTGACAAGTTATGTTGATGCTGAAATTTATTGACTACTCTTGATTCATTGCTATCGTTGAGATGATTATTATTCCTCCGAATCTTTTGAATCATTTGTATACGATACTCCTCGTGTTGTCTTTACTGGGCGATTTGCGCTCATTCCTTATGTTGTATTGTGCAGGCTATGAGGTTGATCAAGGAGAACCTTCTAGTAAGGAAAAAGACACAAGCTAGAAAAGTTGAGTAAGGGGATCAGTTGTGTGAGGTAAGAACAGTTAGGAATGGTGGAATGAAGAATGTGTTGCGAGATAGGTTGATAAGAGTCATACGACTACAGTCGTATATTAGGTTGTATACTTTCATGTTGTTTAAAGACTTGAAAGTCTTCCGCTGCAATATGATGTATGTTTGTAAGAAAATTTTTGTAAGGACGCAATTTGGAGCGTCTATTAATGATGTATGAGTATGAGGATGTAGTTGCTCTGTATTCAGCACAGGATTTTGAAAGTGATTATGGTTGATAACTCAGCCCGGTGATGTCACTTGGGTTGAGGGTGTCACAAGTTGGTATCAGAGCCTAGGCAAATGATTCTGTAGACTTTCGAAGTGTCTAGTGGAAAGCCTAAGTTGTTGATGTGAGAAGTAGAAGAAGAATCTTGATGATTTGGTTGAACTAGAAGGATGGTTAAGATATGTGGGTCGAGGTTGGCTAAGGCATGTTTATTCATGACCTCAGCGTTCCTGTTATTGCTACAGGGAATGGAAGAAAGAAATGGTCGACCTAGTTTTCGAAGAGTGGTTTGATGATGATGAGGTTGCGGTGTCGGATCTCAACAAAAGGATCCTGATGAGAATGTAGGCGAGATAGAATTAGGGTTGAAAGAACCAGATCGAGGTCTGGTAGAAATTAAAATAAAAGGACCTGGTAGAGAAAGATGGTTGAGGTTGAGCACTTTTATTGTGTAAACCGTGAATGGAAAGACGAGGAGTCGAGACTGAGAATGAGTTTAATGAGATTTTGGAAGGAAAAGTACTTCCAAGTAATGAGGAAAAAAAAAGTGACTCATCGACGAGTCGATTCGAGTCCCAAACAAGCGGTATTGACTAACGATAGAAAGATTGAAAGTTGAATGAGAGGACACGCAGTAAGTATCGAATTAGATATTAAGGGAGATGATGTACGCCAGTATACGGGTCACTCGAGAAAAAAAAAATGTGACAGGTTGTTCGTGATTGCCTTTCTAATAGGGCAATACCTGAAGACATGCAACTATTGAATCTAAGAGAGAGTCATTGAAGCCTAAAATTGTTAAAGAAGCGTTATGGCTTCTCTGAGGTTGTAAGGTGTACGAATATGGGTGGAGTCCGCTTTTGAAATCAGACCTAAAGTCGTGATTAAGAAGGGGAAATGTGACGGGGAACTAGTATTATTTATATACTATTGTAGAAAAAACAAAAAAAGTTGTTTAGTGATGAAAATCATTAGCTGGTTGAGTTGAAGATTGATATTATGGTGTGCGATTCTAATTATCATGCTACTCCTTCTTCAGAAAGAGAGAAAGGGTTCCCAATTGAGAGGGGCCCTCAATAGAAGTGATTATGGTGAATGTCGAGGATGTAGGTGGAAGAAATAAGCAGGAAGTGTATTAGGTCAGGAAGACCTTAAGAAAGAGCTAGTGAGACTTCTACAAAAGATCGTGGGAGCTCTAAAAGTACAACCGGTGGCTACTATTATGATAGCCCCTGTAAAAGGTAGAAAATGGTGTAGATTTTGAGACTGTCAGGATGCCCGCCCTAGTGAAATCCCACGGGATGGAAATGGTCCGGTGTGAACATCTACTTGAATTTGAGAGATGGAGAAGATAGTTGAAGTAACATGATGTGAGAAAACGTCAAAAACATGATGGTTCTTAGTCATATGTACAAGAGAAGTTTCAAGTTATTGAAGATGAGCATAAACAAGTTGAGGATGGTAGCTTATTTGGCTTACGTTGCCCGAAATAGGTACAAGTAACTTGTTGATGATAAATATTTTTGTTCAAGTTACAGTGTAAGTTGGAGACACGTTTAGCGTGCTAAATGGAAGGATAGAAAGGCAGAAAAGGATGTCAGGAAATTTGGTGAGTTGGCCTAATTGCCCTCATCAGGCGATGACAGAAAAAGGTGAAAAGTGGGATAAAATGAGGAGAGTTAGAAAATAATCCTTAAAAAGGGACAAGTAAGGAGGTTCTAATGGGGAATTACTATGGGAATAGTAAGAAGAAAAAAAAACCAAATGATGGAGGCAGGAATGAAGAGGTCTGGGAAGAAAGAAAAGAGCGAGGATGAAAAAGAGGTAGAATCCAGGATCGGAATTGGAAAAGTGGAAAGAAGTGTAAGAAGCAAGCATATAATAAATGGTCCGGACAAAGTTCAGGACAAAGAGGAGGGGATAGAAAACGTAAATGATGTGGATTGAGGCACGAGGGTGTGGACTATGCTAGGGCAAGTAAAGCATGTCTTAAGTATGGGAACAAGTCACTGAACTAACGTTTAAGGTGAAGCGAAAGAGGCTGTTTCAAATGTCAACAGCTAGTGTATATTTAACGGAGTTGTTCTAAAGGAAGGTGATGGTCACTGGAAGCACAAAGGAAAGAGAGGTTTATGAGACTGTGTATCGATTATCAAAAGCTGAATGAGGTGACAGTCAGGAATAATTAGTCATTACCTGACCTAGAGGATATGTGGATCAATGGCAGGGTGCTAAGTGTTTTCTTTATGTGGTTGACCTTAGAACAAGTCATCACCGGTTAAGGAATAAGAAAGGATGAAGTTGTCAAGATTGTCTTTAGAAACTAAGACAGGCATTATGAATGCTTGGTGATGTCATGTGAATTAATTAATGCCCCTGTGCCGTCTATGAATTTGAAGAATCAAGTCTTTTGAGAGTACTTGATCATTGTGACGTCCCCTTATTGGTGACCTTATGAATGATACAAAAGGCAAAGAGGAACTTGTGCAATTGCAAGTTTAACAAATTTTAAGAAAGTTAAGTTGTATGTCAAATTCGAGGAGTGTGAATTTTGACTGAAAAATTTGGATATATGGGGTTGATGTGGAAGTAGGTTAGGAGATTTGGGAAAAGTTGAAAATGTGACAAATAGGGAATGACAAAAGTCGGCATTTGAGATGAGTAGCTTCCTAAGGTCAGTCGGAGGCTACCAGATAGTCATTGAGAATTTCTCTAAGATGCCCTTTAGAGAAAAGTAACTGCGATGATTGTTACGCCAAGTTGATAAGAATGTGAATAACTTGAAATCAAAGTTCGAGTAAGGAAAAAAGGAAGTAATGGTTTGTTTCACATGGAAATGCGACCAGCGCATTTTAATGAAATCAAGGAAGCTTAAGGCCAAGATGAAGGGATGTTGAGACCTAGCAGGAATTCGAAAGGAATGAAAAAGAAATTTTGATGGTGATAAGGGTGATAATTTCGAATGTAAAGGTCGGATATATGTTCCGCCTAATGATGAATTGAGGAAAGGAATTGTGAAGGGTACTCCTAGTTTTAAGTGTCGATTCACGCAGGGGAGACGAAAATGAACCCTAAGTTACGACCAAAAACTTTGCTGGCCTAGCATGAAGAGGGATATATAAAAGTTTGTATCCTGATGTTTGACCTACTAACAGGTAAAAAGGGGATCATAAGAAGATCGCCAGATAGTGCAACCATTCTTTGCACCTGAGTGGAAGTGGGAACACAGTACGATGAATTTTGGTGTTTGAGGTTACCACGAACAACTAAGAGATATACATCTATCTGGGTTGTAGTGGATAGGTTGACTAAGATGTCTCGATTTATTTTGTTCGGGAAGAATATTTTTCTGAACGACTTGCCCAAATTTATGTTAAGCGAGTGATTAGTTGTTATGCAGTTTAAGTAACTACTGTGTCCGACAGAGACGCAAGGTTTACCTGTACAGTTTGAAAAAGTTTTCAAGAAGAAATGAAAACAAAGTTGATCAAGAGGACGACCTTTTCCTCAGACAGGTGGCCAATTAAGACGTAGGATATGAATACTGGGAGAGTGTTGAGGCCTGCATTAATTATTTTGGCAGAGCATGGGGTAAACATTTACCTTTAGTCGAATTCTCCTATAAAAATGATTATCGGTCGAGCAAAGAAAGATAGCTCTTTATGAAGTGTTGTATGGCCGAAGATGTCACACACCTATTTGTAGAATGTTGTTAGAGTCGAGACTATTTTGCACGAGACTATGCAAAGAAATAGAAAACAAGATGATCGATACCCAAGAGAGAATCTTACTGCGTAGAATTAGCAGAAAAGTTATGCTGACAAGAGGCGTAAGATGTTGGAGTTTGAAGTAGGTGACATAGTAAATTTTATAAGTGTCACCATGGAAAGGAATCAAGTGATTCAGGAAATGGAGGATGTTAACTCCGAGGTTCATCGGACCGTTTAAAATCCTGCCTAGCATTGAGAGGATAGCATAAAAAAAAAAAAAACTCGATCTACGTTCAGAATTGAGTTAATTGCTTGACGTGTATCACGTGTCAATGTTGAGGAAGTATGATCCCAATTCTATGCATGGGATCTAGTTGGAACAAGTTGAAATTCGAGATAATATCTCGTAATAGGAGGCACGGACAAAGATGGCTGCTAAGAAGGAACATGTTTTACGTGAATGTAGGTGGTTAAAGTTGACTGAAAGAAAATCATGCAGTCAAGGAGGTTACCTTGAAAACCGAGGCGCTAATGCGGTAATAATGTCCGCACCAAGTTGCAGAATGAGGTTTGTCCCTATTTCGAGGACGAAATTTATTAAGGGGGGGAGGGTGTAATACCCCGGAAAATACCGAAAATTAATCTAACCGTAAGTTTGATTAATTAAGGGGTGCTATTTTTATTAAGTAGCAATACGTTGGTGATGATTAAGTGTTAGGGAGCTAAATAGGAGGTTAGTGTGGTTTTGGGGGTTGAAATGTAATTTTGGAAAGTTAAGGGGCAAAAATATAATTTTTGAAATTTTTGGGGGTCACTTCGTAAATTTTGAAACATGAGGGACTATTTTGCAATTCTTGAAAATTAATGCCTAGTTGTCAAGAGGAAAGTAACCGAGACATGAGAAGTGGTCACCTGGTATGGTGACTAATCAAAAAAAAATTATATAAAACTAAGTGGATAGTCTTTGGAAAAAAAAGAAAGAGACAAAAGGGGAAACCTTTCCACTTCAGGAAAGGAGGAAGAACCAGAAGAAGAGGAGGAAACATGAAGAACATAGAAGCAAAATAGAGCTCGTGGAGGGAAAGGAAGAAAAAGAAAGCAGGAGAAAAGGGAAGAGAAGAAGGGAAAGATTCGGGAAAAGAAACCCTATGGGTAAACCCTTGTCCCTTTAGTAAAACTTAATGTAATTATAGAATGGGGGTGTTCTTATACATGGAGACATAGATGTATAAATATATATATATATATACACATCCGCGTATGTGAGGTTGGTGGAAATTTTGTGTAAAAGAGGCTTTTAGGTGTATAAGAAGGTGTATAGAAGGATTTAGAAAGAAAAGGCGGAGAAATTGGTGGGTTAAGGATGTACGGGGTGTGGTTGTGTGTGTTTTCAGTATATTCATAAGTGTGTGAGCTACGGGTGTGTTGATGTGTGTGTTTATGAGGATAACAATGTGTAATATATGTGTAATAAGGTGTGGGATGTATGTTGTAGGTGTAGAAATAGGGAATTTGGGTGTAATTGTGACTGGGTATGGATGAACTGTGTGCGTGAGATGGGGTGAGGGGTGAGCAGGGGAGGGGGGGGGGGGGGGGCAGCTGCTGCTGCTGCTGCTGCTGCTGCTGCTCTGCTGGGTTGGTTCGTTCATGCTGATGATGAACAGTGACTGTAGTGTCACTAAAAAATGGAAATGTAAGTGAGCAGGTTGAATTCAAATTTCTTAAAAATAGTTATGGTCATATTTAGCCAAAGTTTAAAAAAGAGACCCTAGTTATTAATTTCTGATTTTTCCCAGGTCGGGAAGGGGGTGAACGGATGCGGGAAGTTTGGAACTTTGCGGTGAAATTTAAAATACCAAACGAGCGCGGTTTTGCGCAAAACTTTTATGAGGACTCTATGATGCTGAGAAGTTCCATTTCCCAAGATTTCGGGTCATTCCGAAGTCGTTAGCCATTTTTGGCCGAACGGGCTTTTAAGCGCTCGGTCCGGACGCCGGTTCGAGATTTTTGGACGAAAATTTTGTAAAATAGTTTTTAGCTCAAAAATGATTTCAGGATGCTTAAAACAGCGTTTTAAAGCGGTTTTGAGATTTTTCTAGTATCGGGAACCCTCAGGGGCATTTTGGTAATTTGCCATCGTAGAGGGGTATTTTGGAAAATTTTCCGGTAGAAAATTTTGAAGGACTTGTTAGTCAGGGAAGAGTTGTAAAATGCCTGAAAGGTTGTTTTGAAGTTGATTTGGGGTGTTGTGGTGGTAGTGAACCCTTAAGGGTATTTTGGTAATTTGTCAGGTTGACGCTAAATTTTTGGGAACGCACAATATTATGCGTTCGAAGTGGTGTGAAGCGAGGAATAGTGGTAGTATGTGTAAAATGAGGGTTGTTATCGATAATAAGTTGATAAGGCTAGATTAAGGATCCGGTTATCGGATCGAATTAACTAGCTATCGTAAGATGCTATGAACGGTTAAGTGGGAAAGGGTAGAATAAGGAGTACGTATATGTTGAATGATGACTAACGAGCAGGATATAATTTGACTAGGTGATGCAGCTCGTTGCGATCAGAGATTGCGAGTTGCTTCGGCTGTAAGCCAACCAGGTAAGGATAATACGGTTCTGATATGCTAATTCATTGTTCGATTAGCATGCCATGTTGATGACGTGTTGTTGAATTCTTGTTGTTATGATGGGTCACCGGTAGTCATTGTGACCGGTATATGTATATTTGAATTGTGCTGTTGAGGACTTAGGGTAGAATAATTCCCTTAGTCCGTCATGTTGATAGAATTTAGTGATGATGATGGGTGTCCCAGTATGCTATGATTCGATTCGATTAGTATACTTGAAGTTGATGATGGTGTTTTTTTTTTTTGGTTAGACCACCCGGTTTCCGGACACCACATTGGGAGCCGACTAATCCGGGTTCGAGCCGGGCAGGACCACATGGGCGGAAAAGCTCTCCCTACCAAGTTTTAACGCAGCTGCATTCCCAGGACTCGAACACGAGACCTCTGGTTAAGCTAGGACAACCCCTTACCAGCTGACCTACGCGCTTGATGATGGTGTTGTGAAGGGGTTATCGTGTGGTTGTTGTGAGATGCCGGCAGTTATTGATAGCCGATATCTCTTCTATTTGAGAACACTATTGAGGACTTGTGGCAAACTTCTCCCGAGTCCGCCCTATCGTTGATAATGATGCTGTTGAGGTCATTGTGTGTTGTTATGAAATGTCGGCACTTATTGATAACCGACATTTCTCTTATGTAAGAATGTTGTTGAGGGCTTGCGGTAATCTTCTCCCAAGTCCGCCATGTTGATGATGTTACGTTGAACTCTTGTTGTTAAGTTTGAACACCGGTTGATCTTCTGATCCGGTATTCCTTGTTGAGCTGTGTTGTTGAGGACATAAGGTGGAATAAACTTTCCCTTAGTCCGCCCCGTTAATGATGTCTTGTTGCATGGCTGTAACGTGGTTAGGGAAAGCACTCTAAATGAGCTCCCTGCCTGTTGACAGTGTCTCTTCTATTTATTTGAGACTGAGATGAACATCCCGTAAAATGGGACATCAATATGATGAGGATGGCCTGTGAAACATGATCACTGGCAAAAAGGATGTAGGGCGCGCGAGTCGAGTCTGTCATGTCTGGTCAAGTCTAGTCTGTCGTGTCTGAGTTGCATTGCATTTGATTTTCTTTTGATGTTAATGATTTTAATGACTTGTATTTCGTTGATGTTTATCTTTTCAATTTCTTATTTTAGTGTTCACTTGCATAGTCAGTCTGTCTGTCGGTCAGTCAGTCTTGTCCATGATGAGGTGGCAGTAATGCTGTTCTATTGGGCCTTAAAGCCTCTCAGTCTAACGAAAGAAAAAAAAATTATCGTTTGACACGTTATGTTGATGCTGAAATTTATTGACTACTCTTGATTCATTGCTATCGTTGAGATGATTATTATTCCTCCGAATCTTTTGAATCATTTGTATACGATACTCCTCGTGTTGTCTTTACTGGGCGATTTGCGCTCATTCCTTATGTTGTATTGTGCAGGCTATGAGGTTGATCAAGGAGAACCTTCTAGTAAGGAAAAAGACACAAGCTAGAAAAGTTGAGTAAGGGGATCAGTTGTGTGAGGTAAGAACAGTTAGGAATGATGGAATGAAGAATGTGTTGCGAGATAGGTTGATAAGAGTCATACGACTACAGTCGTATATTAGGTTGTATACTTTCATGTTGTTTAAAGACTTGAAAGTCTTCCGCTGCAATATGATGTATGTTTGTAAGAAAATTTTTGTAAGGACGCAATTTGGAGCGTCTATTAATGATGTATGAGTATGAGGATGTAGTTGCTCTGTATTCAGCACAGGATTTTGAAAGTGATTATGGTTGATAACTCAGCCCGGTGATGTCACTTGGGTTGAGGGTGTCACACGCCTTACTGCCCTAGGACAGCCCACAATTTCAGCAGTCTTCGCTTCCCTATTTACCTCTAAAACCCACCATAATACATTCACTATGCTGCCCCGTAACACCACCATACACCCACCCACTTACACACCATCAAGCACACGCACACACCGGTCTCGCGTAAACACGGCAGCCATGGATGCCCTTGCAACCATAGCCCTCTTTTTTCCTCAGACCTACATACATACGCACACTACAGCAGCCACCATGGCTGCCCTCACTTCACGCACAATACAAACACAATTCCACACCAAAAACACACCATACCCACATGTTGCACCAAGACTGAAGCAGCCCCTCCTTCACACCATGGCTGCACCGCAGCCCACATTCTCGGCAGTCCAATTATACACGTAGAAACTCACGCAAACACACATTCCTCATGCATTCATTGTAGTGCTCTCTTTCATTCCTTGTCGTTACACGTATACATGAAAGAATGGTCAACAGAAGAAACCTGTAAGCCATAAACATTGTGTCACCATTGGCCAATAGAGTTTCAACATTGCTTCCTTGTTTTTCAATTGCAAAACCTCATTCCTCACACTCACAGATTTATATTGACACACTACACACATTACTCCAAAAATCACAGCCCCTTACTCCCTAAATAATGAATAAATTTGAGAAAGAAGAGTAGAAAATCTTGCAAAAAAATTAAACCACCTCTCCGAAAATTTCAATATGTCGTCTTTCTCTCTTTTCCTCTTTCCGTGTGGCTTCTCTTCTCTGTATAATTCTCCCTCTTTCTCACGAATACCATGTCTCTCCCTCTCTCTCTCGTAACCGAAAGGGTCATCTCAACAAGTAAAATGCTTATGTCTCTCCTATGTTCCCTCACATTCCAAAGTTAGAGGTTTAACAAAATTTTAAAATAAATCAATTTTTATCCCTTTTTATTTTGTAATACCCTCTATTGAAATTGATTTTAACTAACCCACTTTAACTTACGTTAATTAATTATAGCGCCTAGCTCCACTAATCTACAACATTTTGGTTAAAAATGTCGCTAAAGTTAACAAAAATATTGCTCATGTTAATCGGCACTAGAGACCCCAATTGACATCACTTATAACAGCTGTCACTAATTTACAACCTATGGTTCTTAAAAATTGTGGCTAAATATTATAAACTATAACGCTCACCAAATAATAGCTAAAGGTCCAATGAATAGCGAGTTAAGATTTTTATCATAAAACCAGTCTCAGGTCTTGGGATATTACAACAACAATATGATCCGAGTACTTGAAAAAAAAACACATGACCTAATACCCAAAGATAAAGATTCAAACATGGGAAGGGATCTGTAGTAAACTACAAGAGTAAAGGAAAGATAATACATATTGATCTGAATTTTCTGCACAATTGGCTTTAATATTTCCAGAATGCAAAATAAAACAACACAAGTGTGTGAATGTGAGTGTAAATATAAGACAGGTGTATGGTAACCCTAACAGAATATAAGTAGCCTCTGGGGATTATTCTCTAGCTCAAAATATTAGGAGCCTAGGAACATGGCCGTAAGGTGTCGAGCTTATCTATAAATAGTTTCTCTGAAAGGAATGTGTGTGGCATTTTTGCTTTGTCAACATGGTTCTTAGTTCAATAATTCGTTCACTAAGTCCTAGATAAACTTGCACCTTAAAGGCAGTTTATGGTCTGGGGTTTAGGGCTACAGAAAAGCTGCATAAAAAGATTAGGATGCAAGCCCAGCCCCCATCAGATAAATTTTAAAAGACCGAGACACCCATCAACCAATTGCTATATTAAACTGCCAAGGTATACCAACCAATATACTTTCTCTTATGAATTTACTTTAAAGCTGTTACTGGTAGGAAAAGCTAACCTGCCATATATCTTCACATGGATTAAATACTAGAAGGGCTTACAACCCAATTTAAGGTAAACCAAATTTACAGAACTCTGATCTCGGTTAAGCTTAACATATATGCACACCGACAAGACTAAACTAGACTGAGCTGGACTCAGAGATAAAGGAAAGCGCGTAAAAAGTAAAACCAATTGAATTAGATCGAATTAGACTGGACTGGATCGAATTGATTGGAGCTGAGAGTGAACTAAATTGGACTGGAATGGATCAAACTGGTACGAATTGAACTACACTGGACTGAATCAAAGTACAATATAAAAAACCAATAAATATAGCCTTGTTTATAGATTGTTTGGACCGAATGAAAGTGGCTTAGACCGGACTGATTTAAGCTGGATAGGTCTGCAAAAGATAATACAAAAATCGGGTATCTTTTGTCCCTCTTTCCCGTCTTTCCACACTCTCATCCTTACCCGACCCTTTCACCGTCAATGCCGCTGGAACACCCCAAAAATTCATAACCACATATTTCAATTTAAAAATAGACCCACCCATACAACTTGCTGCCACCATTTCCACTACTTCTAAAACAACCCGCTACCACAATGCCTGCCACCTCATAACACCCCATACCGCCATATCCACACAAGCAATACCATGTCCCACCCAGAATTAGCGACTACCAGAATATTAGTAGCCTCTTAGGAACAAAAGAAATTGCTCTGCTAACCAGTGCTTTAAACTATCGGCTAACTAACTAGCCGCCCTTCCAACGATATCATGGCACAAACCTTAGATCACCCAAAATTGGCTGCGACGACTAATCCATCTCAGTCACTGTTTAATCATGACGCTCCGAAGGTAACATATATATATATATATATTGTATCTGAATCCTTAAGACTACAAGCCTTTGCACCGTAGCCTTTTGCGCACTCGTTACGCTCTGTCCATATAGACATGACATAACAACCGTACCCTTTTGGTACGCAATTTTTTTCTGCACTGCCCCACCGACCAGCATCACGGTTCCTCTTAGCTGCACATCCGAAGTTGTACCTACAACTGCTCCTCATATGAAAAGCCCCAGACACAAACCCGGTTGCTACCATTCAAGCTCTTTAGCAAACTGTTGCGTAATGGCAAGCTTCACTAACCACACACAACAAGCGCACCGCCCTCGCCATATGCCTCATCGCCACTCCATCCATACTCATACTACCATAATGACTGTAATTGTCACTTAAAGCCATTTAATTCCCAATAGCTTCAGCATACTTATTTTGTGGTCAAAACTATACAACAATCCAACCATACATGCCTTATATGTTATGAGCCAACCTTGGGATTACAAGTTCGATGTCTTTACCACAAAACTATTCATGCATAACAATAACATGGTATGAAAAGAATATTTTCCTTATCTGTTTTCCTTTTCTCTTTGCCTTTCTTCGAAGTTACATTGTACTCCTCCATGTATTTATTGGCTTCGAGGACATACGGTAACGTGTCTTCCTCGCTTAGGTCTTTCCACATTTGCGAGGCAAGTTGTGAAACCTAAAATAAAGACATTCATTTTAGCTCGTCTATAGAGTGGTTACCAAATAAGTGAGCTAGAAAGTGCTCAAACAGTTTCAATTACCTCTCTCATCGTCATGTATCGACTAGAGTAGGACTGCTGCAGTCCTTGCTTTGTTTCAGCGCTGAAGACATTAATCCAAACTAAGGTCAAACACTCAACATAATTACATGTCTTGCATCTACACCACCTTATAAACTTTATCAAGAACTTACAAAAATCTCATGTACGCAGTGATAGGTCTCTTTCTTGTACAAGATGCCTCGCCTCACTCCATGTTTGAGCTCATTGACGAAAATAAATGGCAATCGTAAATACACGTACATACTTCACAAGCTAATATCGTATCCAGATGTTATATCCACATGATAGGCATGACCCAGCAAAACCGTAAACCACCATAATCATCAAAAACTGCGAGCGGTCGATAACAAAGATTTTCACCAAACCCCCATATACAGTACCAAATATAAACAACAGCACTTTATCGTAACAAATCCCATTAAATTAAAATCTAAATCAAACAATTTTCTTGGTCAAAATCATTAATCCCAGACCATCTAAAAAGATCTTTGTTGCTTAATATGTTGTTAGAACATTCATTCAACTCAGCATAAGGCTAAAATTTGACAAAAAGCCACAAGAAAAAAACAAAAGGAAATTCAAGCATGCCCATTTTGTCTCTCACCAAACCAATTGAGGTGCCAAAGTACGAACTGTCATGGTTTTGTCAAAAAAGTGTACAACTTAAAAAACATAAAACAAGGTCACTCAAAGTACTCTCGATCAACTATCGAGCTTCAGATTGCGATCTTCAGTGCCTTTACAGCGACATGCATGAGAAGCTTCGAAATCTGTTGTTATAGCAGCGAAGGTGGGGGATATCCAACAAGGTAGTGGTGGTTGGAGGTTGGGGGTTGAGGGTTGAGGGGTTAGGCGAAGGGGATGGAGGGACTGTACGGGTACGGGTGCCGGTGCTGTGTGCATGGAGGAGATAGAGGATATGAACATGCGGGTGTTGTGTGCGTGGAGAAGGACAGAGGACATGGTATGGGGAAAAGGGCCGGTTTGGAGGGAAATTGAAGGGGGTAGGTGGGTTACGCTTGAGGGGGTGGGTGGGTGGGGTTGGAAGTATTTTTTGGAAGGAATCTGATTGGACCGTGGAAAGAGATGGAAAGCGAACGGGGATTGTGGGAATAACAGGGGGGAGGGGTAATTTGGGTTCTGAAAAGTCATGATTTAAAAAAAAAACCATTTTTTCCAACTAACCCCCTTTTTCAGAGATTTCCAAAAAATACCCCACTTTTTCACAATTTCCCAAATAAAACCCACCATCCCCAAAAGTTTTGTCTCAAAACCCCTCTAATCCTAATTTTCCCTTCTTCTTTTACGTGGAAAACCTTTGCATAGACTATTCGCTATTACTGCCTACTAATGAGATGCCTTGGGAGTAAGTGGTCAAGTTTCTTGTTATGATGGTTTAAGGTAAGTATTTTTAGCCAAGGCAAGATAAGGAAGCTTGCTCACTGGTGCTGTCTATCTACTATGGCTGGTCTGAAACAGTGTTATCTTCAAGCATAGCCAAGTTCTAAATGTTATCAGTACCTAAATTGAATCAGTATATTGCAATTGTCTCCAACACAGCGGTATCCAAATCTAATGCATCAAAAATTGTTTCAGTGCATCCAAAATCCAGTTTCCAATGGCTTGTGATGGCGACCACCATCTGGTCATCCGAATCTAGGTTATTCCTTTTCTGGGGATATTCAAATTCAGATTAAGTGACACCCACGTAATAAAGCACCACGAGAACAAAGAAATCCCGCAACTGCAATTGTGGTAGGATTACCATGAAAAGAGATCATTATTTCGGCTCAATCAGTGTTAAGTTACCATGTGCCCTAAAAGCTTAAGCTGTTAGAGAATGGGCCCAACAATGTTACCATGTTTAACACTCTCCCTTGCGTGCAAGCCCCTGATTGCATGTGCAGAGACAGACCAAGACAGAAATAAACATATTGAACGTGGAGAGACAAACCAAGTCAGAAATAAACTGAAGAGGACCAAGATATGCAAGTGGGAAAAATCGAACCCAAGATCTTGCCAAACCAGAGCTCTGATACCATGTTTAAGTTACCATGTGCTCTAAAAGTTTAAGTTGTTAGAGAATGGGTCTAACAATGTTACCATGCTTAACAATCAGCAAGAAGAAGAAGAAGCAGTGAAGAAGAGAAGAGGATCGGGAAGACGAGGAGGCAGATAAGGAGGCAGTGAGGGCAAATTGGTAAAATAGTTAATGACATGCCATTGGGCATGTTCAATGGTAAGTGACAAGTCAGCTTTGGATATTGGTCTTTAATTAATCTACCACTTATTTTTTAAGTGGTACAAAAAGTATATTATCAAATGTACTTATTTTGAAACCGTTGAAAATTTTCAATTTTGAGTGCTAAATTGGGTTATTAAAAACACCATTATTATGTTAAATGCGATTTGTGTAACAAATCGAAGCTTTATTTTCAACAATCTAAAGGCTTTTTAAGCTTTGATTTGTAGCCGATCGAAACTTATTTCCAACAATCTAAAGGATTTTTAAGCTTTGATTTGTTCCCGTAGACTTTGATGAATTGAGTTTTATTATTACTTTTACCATAGTATGTTACTTGACATATGTGTTTAGAAGTAAGCTTTGTAAATCTAGGCTTCTAGTTGTCATAGGGTTATAAATTAGATTCTAAATCGTGAGAAAAGAAAGAGGTTTGATTTCTGTTTTTAAAAGGAAAATAAAACAAAAATAAGAACATAACTGTTTCAATTTTCCGTAATCTGTTTCTCTTCGTTTTTCACCGCCAATGTTGACAAGTTAAGTTAAGTTGTCATTGACATCATGATGTCCATGCAGTGTGGATGGACGGATCAAATTTAACTTTTCTTAGTTCTCTCCGTTGTTATCTACATTATGTACCGGATAGTATTTATGACCAAAATGTCACTCGATGCCCAACTTCTTTCTCTCTATCGCCAGGGGTGACAGATAGAGTTGTCAAACGGGCCGGGCGGCCCGCGGGCTGGCCCGACCCAGCCCTGTTCTGGCTCGGGCTGGCCCGGCCCCGTCGATGAACAGTAGCGGCCCGCGTGCAGAGGGCCTGGGGCCTGGACCAGGCCTTCAAAATCTAGAAAACGGCCCGGCCCGGGTTTGGCCCGGTCTGCGGCCCGGGTTTGGCCCGGTCTGCGGCCCGGGTTTGGCCCGGTTTTGGCCCCACTTTTTTGAATTTTTTGCTTTTCCCCCCCTTTCTTCCACCTCTTTTCCAAAATTCCACTACTAATAAGTCCACATGAGTTCGAACTTATAGATATATTTGTCGCAAAGATTGAAATGATACGGAATTAGATTTTGTTGTGGGTCTACAATAAACAATTCATAACTCTTATACTAAATTATTAGTAGTCCTTTAAAGATGACAAGTTTGAGAAATCTTCAAAAGGTCAAAAAAGGTCAAGATTATGATAGGCTAGATTGCTATTCTTATGAGACTAGCAGTGGCTTGGAATATGAAAAAAACAAAAAGATTATTTTACCTGCAACTTGGATTGTAACTAGAAGATACAACCTCCTATTTGTTGATATTGATGACTACTAAATATGGTTAGTGTCAATTTCTTGGTAATGCTACAATAGATACAACTTCCTATTATTGTAAAATGCTATCAACCAAATTTAGTAAGTATTAATTCTTGTTATACGAAGAATAGCTAAAGAATTTAGTCAAAAAAAAAAAAAGGGCCCAAGCCCGGCCCTAGATATTGGGCCTAGGGCCAGGGCTTGGACTGGGCCTAGGTTTGCCTTCGGCAGGCCCGGCCCGGCCTGGCCCGGTTGGCAGCCCCACTGGCCCGGCCCCACAGCAGGCCCGATGGGCTTGGGCTGGGCCGGCCCAAGCCCGGCCCTTTGACAACTCTACTGACAGATAAACAAACGGAACAAGACGAAGCCAGAAGAAAGCATGGACAAATAGGAGGAGGTATATATATACACACATATATGTCCACACACACACACACTATGGCGCGCGGGTCAAGAATAGGAAAAAATTGGAAAACAAAGAGAAATAGGTTAGGGAAAATCAAAGCAGTTTTGGTTTATTTTCCTTATGAAACAAAACATTTTACATGAAGCATTCATGTATCAATAATAGAAAGAATCTGGAAAATGACCACAAACACGTTAGGAAAAATCAAAACAGTTATGTTCTACTTGTTTTATTTTCCTTTTCAAAGCACAACTAAAGCATCCCCTCCCTCCCTCCCCCCCCCCCCCCCCCCCAACAACAACCCACCCAACACCCCCGAAACAGAAAATAGAGACTTTTTTTTTTATTTAAGATTTAGGTCTGAAAACTTGGCTTATAATTCTGAACCAGATGACAACTTATAGCCCAAATTTGCAAAGTTCACTTCTATCAACCTATATATGTAAAGTAATATATTACGACAAAAGTAAAAAAATTAAACTCAATTCATCAAGTCTACGTATACAAACCGAAGCTCAAAAGCATATCAGCAGCAGACTAAAAGCATATAAACAAACTGTGAAGTATGTTAACTAGCAATCTAGCATGCAATTTTAAATTATAGAGAATAGAAAGTATATATCCGCTGACATGTGAAAGTCGCGACAAAATCGCTATTGTAAAGGCTTTAACGTCTCTCTGCACAGGTTCCAACAAACGATAAAAACCAAGATTCGCGGCATCTCCTTCTCTTTGAGTGCTTCCACAAGAAGACTATCGAACTAGCCAGATCAAGTTGCACAAAAACAAGAACAATAAACAATATAGAGAGAGTATAGTGAGTGTCATGCATATTTTTTTTTCCCTTGCTAGGAGTGGTCTCCTTCCTTTTATAATAGAAGGAAGACAAGGAGTTACACACATGAAAGAATAGCAGTAAAAAACATTAAGAATAAAGTTAAGACAAAGTTAAATACAAAAAAAAAAAATTACAATATCAAAACATAAATGACAAGATTAAATGAAAAATAGAGAAAGGTTTTAATTCTTTACTTAAGAATTTGTGACTGGGAAGTAAATTCAAATTCTAACAGATGAGGGGAGAACGAGAAATTGAAAGAGAGACCGAGGCCGAAAGAGAAAGAGAGACGGATAGAGAGAAAGATGGTAAAAGTCTAGCGAGGGATGAGGAACGGTTAGCAAAGGTAGTTGGTGCAGGTGGTGGACTCGAGGGAGATGGGTGGAGTGGCGGGCTGCTCCCCGCGTTCCTTCTGCCCTTCGTTCTTTCTCTTCAATCGTGATTTTTCTTATCCCAAGTGCTTAGGTCGTTCCATCCCTCGCCCTCCGTCCCTGCAAAACAGAATTATCCCACTCGAGTGGGACAAAACTCCTCCCCCAAATTCAATATCCACCTTATCACCCTTTTTTGTTCGAGCCCTGGGAATGCAGCTGCGTTAAAACTTGGTAGGGAGAGCTTTTCCGCCCATGTGGTCCTGCCCGGCTCGAACCCGGATTAGTCGGCTCTCAATGTAGTGTCCGGAAACCGGGTGGTCTAACCAAAAAAAAAAAAATTCAATATCCACCTGCTAGTTGCATGACCAAACCTCGATAAGATTATTTTTATGCTACCTGGCACGTCAAAAATAGCCTTTGAGTTTTAACAGTTCTCAGGATTCCGTATATGCAATACAATACCGCCTTTGTTCCAAAATTATTGATCATATTTCCTCATTTAGCTGTCTCAAAAAAATCGCGCAATTTCCATTCTGGGATAAAAAGTTTGTATATTCTTCCATTTTAACCCCACCCCAATTCACCTCACCCTCCAATACTTTAGGGGTGCAACTTGGGCAGGCTGGACGAGCCCAAGGGTTAGACCATAATCAGCCTACTCTCCAAAAGTCGTGCCCATATCCAGCTCAGCCCATCTATGGGCCGAATAATATGTGTTCACGCCAAACCCATCAAAATTTTGGTGGACAAGGGATAGACGCAGGCTGGGCTGTCCACGGGTTGTCCATAGTTACGAATTACTTTTTTTTTTAAACGATTTCAAAACATATCATTGATCATCCAACTCTAATATTTATTCATGATAATGAAAAAAAGTACATTAAAGTCTCAAAATAACTTAAATATAAGCATTGAAACAAATATTTGAAACAAAATGAGAAAAAAAAAAGACAAGAGTCTCTAATCCTATAATAAGAAATAAAGTAGGAAAAGTAAAGTCTTCAAAGATCTCTAACACATGAACGAAAAATTGAAAACTGTCGCTCAACATGGTTCAGAAAAATAAGACAAGAATATGAGCGTACCTTTGGTTTTGAGGCTTTGACTTTGTCTAAGTAGGGGCTGAGAGTTCAGATAGTAGAAAAAATAAATTGTATTCTATTGGGTTACGAGTTTGACGGTCGAGATTACATAGACTTATGTGATCAATGGTTTTTAATGACTAAAGGAAATAAAATAAATATATTGTAACACACACACACACATATATATATGTTACAATATATATTGTAATTTATATATATAATAGTTAGACGGGCTAATTTTTCTACGGGCTAGACGGGCTTGTAGAAACCTTTGTCCATGTCTAGCCCATATATTTTTACGGGCTCAAATTTTGAGCTCACGTCCACTATGGTCACTCCAAAAGTAAGTCCATGCCCATTTTTTTGCGGGCTGGCACGGATTGTCCACGGGTTGCCCGGTCCAAGTTGCACCCCTACAATACTTTCAGGTCCAGTTCGACCCCCTTTCACCCTTTTCTTAGACTTCTTTATCCTTCTACCATAACCTCCGCCTCTTCCCAACCACCATCACCTCATTTTGATCATAAGCTCCTATGCAACAAATCTGCCACGAACTAAACCCATCCGAGCTACTTCATCGCCCCAAAACATCATTATCAGATCTGGTTGCTAGGCCACCTTCAAGCCAAGCGCAAAGGACCACTTTTCTGATAACCAACTAACATGAAGAGAAAATCCAACCGAGAGATCCATCAGGCATCAAGTAGGCGTTCCAATAGACTTTAATGCATTTTTCAGGTTCTAAGGCGGGCTTGTGCCTAGCATAGGCAGTCTTCGGCCTTAGTAGCGTAAAATAGGCATTCTGTGCGTCACCTTAGTCATACAAGCTTCCTACGACGTTGACAATACTTTTTGTGTTGCAGTGGTTTTGGTGTTGCACTGAAAGAACAAATAAGAAAGGAGAGTAAGCAAAAGAAGGAAATGGCTGTAGCATGAGAAAAGTGGAAATAGATTATCTGGAGCCACCACAGGGCATTTCTTGAGAAGGCATATTGAGCAATTTAACAACTATGACCACTTTCTAAAGAACCGTGTACAGTCAACTGGAGCATTAAATTTGGAAGGGGGGAGAAGACAAAGGGCAGCTTATTTATGCCCTCAACAGCCACAAACTAAGTAAAAGCTGAGGGGAAAAAATCACCAAGAAGGTCCAACTTTTACCTTAATGTGCAGCAGGTGTTGCACTGAAAGAACAAATAAGAAAGGAGAGTAAGCAAAAGAAGGAAATGGCTGTAGCATGAGAAAAGTGGAAATAGATTATCTGGAGCCACCACATGGCATTTCTTGAGAAGGCATATTGAGCAATTTAACAACTATGATCACTTTCTAAAGAACCGTGTACAGTCAACTGGAGCATTAAATTTGGAAGGGGGGAGTAGACAAAGGGCAGCTTATTTATGCCCTCAACAGCCACAAACTAAGTAAAAGCTGAGGGGAAAAAATCACCAAGAAGGTCCAACTTTTACCTTAATTTGCAGCAGGAAATTTTGTCACAACATCAATCAACATCAAACATCAGTTGGCCAGTATCCGACAGAAAACCAGCAAGCTTCAGCTGGAATCCAATGCTATCCAAAATCGCATATATAGTTGTTGACCTGGCGTGCGATTTGTCAAAGGCAATGAATTCATGTATTACACCGTTCAGTTCAATTAAGCTACATCCTCGAGTCTTTTCCACCCCTTTCCCTTTCATGAGTTTTCTTACATTAGCTGCTGCTTGCCAATTTTGGCTTGAAGAATATAAATTTGCCAAGAGCGCATATCTGCCACTTTGCAGAGGTTGCAGATCAATTAAATATTGTCCGATCCACTCACCAAACTCATATGCCTTGTGAATCATGCAAGCACCAAAGAGAGCACCCCATACACCAGGGGTAGGCTCCATAGGCATGTCTTCAATCAACTTTACTGCTTCATCAAAGTGCCCTGCCCGACCTAAGAGATCTACCATACAACCGTAATGATCTATATTGGGCTCTAAACCATAGATTTCAGTCATCATCCCAAATAACCTACGTCCCTCATCTACCAGACCCCCATGAGAACACGCACTAAGAACAGCAATGAAGGTTATGCCATTGGGTCGAACACCATCACTTAACATCTGAGAGAAAAGAATCAAGGAGCTATAAGCATTTCCATGCATTGCCAGGGCATTAATCATCGCAGTCCAAATATAGACATCCTTAATTGAAATCTTCGTAAAAACCAAAAAAGCCTCCTGAATGCACCCACACTTTGCATACATATCTATCAAAGCTGTGCCAAGTTTAAGATTCACTTTCAATTCATTAGCGTCCAAATACTCGTGAACCCATTTCCCTTTAGCCAGAGCCCCAAGTTGCGCGCAAGCGGTGAGAATACTCGTTAATGTAGATTGATTTGGATCCACATTCTCCTGAAGCATATCTTGAAAAACAATAAGCGCGTCCGTGTATCTGCTACATTGCACAAAGCCGGCTATCAATGCACTCCAAGATACAACATTTCTGTAGGGACTGTCCTCGGAAATCCTGCGAGCATCTTCGCAGTGGCCACAGCTGGAATACATACCAATGAGAGCACTAGCTACATATGCATCCCACAGCACTCTCCCTGATACTACATAGAACCCATGAACCCACATACCAAACCACACATCACCCACCATACCTGCTGCACACAAAACACTCACAACAGTCACCTCATCCACCTTTATTCCCGTAGACTTCATTTCAAGAAACAATGCTAACGCTTCCACGCCGCGCCCATTTCTACTATACCCACCAATCATTGCCGTCCAGGAAATCACATCCTTGTCCGTAATTTCATCAAACACTTGGCGTGCAGAGTCAATGCACCCACCGTTTGCAAAAGCAGAAACTACCGAGTTCTGAACAAAGCGATCATCACTAAGCCCGAACTTCACAATGTGACCATACACCTGACAAGGGTTTTCGTGCAAAAGAGCCTTGAGAAGTATAGGGAAGGTGTGCTTGTTGGGCAAGACACCATTTTGCCGCATCCGGGCATAAAAAAGGATGCCCATTTGAGGGTCAGGATCTGTACTCGTGGAAATTCCTTGGATGATCCTGTTCCATAGGTAAATGTCAGGTCTTCCAATTTGATCCAACAGGGACCAAGTGTAGGCGACATCAACGCGAGGTTTGGCGGGGATAGAGCGGAAGAGGAGGTTTGTGAGTAAGAAAGAGTCGTGTGAGAGGCCACAAGTGATGACACGAGAGTGAATTCGCTTGAGATTTTTCAGTTTCAGTGAGGACCGCCATTGTTGTTGCAGCAAAAAAGAGACTAGTGTTTCACGTAGGTTGGGACCAGTTAATTTGCTTGAGATGGTTGCACTTGTAGGCATCTACTTTGGGCCAAACCAGCAGCCTCCTACCCGCCTTATATAGTATGGGAAAGACACTAAGACAGAGAGCAATAGGCCACAGTCCTCCCACGCAGCTATCGTTAATGGCTAAACAGTGCTAAAAAAATATTGTTAAGCTGAGAACGTGATGGAAATATCACTGGTTGCTCTAAACACGATAGAGATCCATCTAAAGAATGTTAATAGTCCTCCAACTACCTTCGTCTTGCACAACTTCTATAGAACGTAAAAATGTGCACGTCGATTTAATGTCAATGATGGTACATCTCCTTATCATCGTCTTACCCACCATTCTTTCAAAGTAAAAACAATTAGTTTATTAAAAGAGGAGTAGTTGGGCGAAGTAGTTAAGCCGCCCGATCCTTTCAATCTCATAGAGGAAGGGCTTTGTAACCGTATTCTAATTTTAACTCGATGCATTTAGTCTAAACTAAAAGGTTTAAAGTTTGACTCTCAACAAATTACTATTCATCTTTATTCCAACATCCATATAGTCATGCTTTTTTTTACCTTTGCTTTCAAACGTTTTTCTACTCGTTTCCGGTATTTATATCTATTCTATGGTCTATCTTGACGAACAGAATAATTATCGTGAATGAGTCACAATTGTCTTTAGTCACCTTATTGCATAGAATATTTCTTATATTTAATTTGAAAAATATGTTATTATAAGATTAGTGTCTAACACATTTACTCTTTAGGAATTGCTACAATGAAGGTTAGTAACTTCTAACCCACATAACATAAAAAAAAAAAAAATGCTATCTATTTGCAAATAAACGACCACTTTGTAGAATTAATTTTGTTATTAGGGATTGCCTTGTTAAACGCATAAGGATTATGCGTTGCAAACTAAATAACAATTATGCTTTCAATCACATTACTTGTATTCTTTTGTCGCCTGGAATGCTATAGTCATTAGTTTTTACCGTTCATGTTACATGTTACCTACAAGTGATGAATCATGTACTCCCTTGCTCATATGGTGGTAAATGTAATGTTGGTTGTAGAAAGACGCAATACCAAAAGATAAAACATATAAGTAGAAAACAAACATGACATGTATTGTATCAATTTGATTCTTCCTCTTCTAATTCTGGCAACATTAAAAGTGGTATAAAGAAGAATTTTTATTATTTTAAAGTTAATTTTTTATTGCAAACATGTAGAATCGTCTATGATGTAGTATCCATTTAGAGATTAGCTAAACGGATAATGGCAGTATACGTAAAGATAAATAAGAAGTGAACTTTTATTAACTTACTCCAGTCAAAGGCAGAACGTATTATTTTCTTGTAGTGAAGGCAAAATGTGCTTTGCAAGTGTTCATCAACATATTGTGGGATGCCTATGTAAAGAAAATGATAATCATCGTCATTTATTTTTACATTTAAGATTCAGATTTTAGAGATGCGGAAGAAGTGGAGTCACCCTTAATTAGAAGGTTGTACGGATGCATGATCAATAATTAACGTGAAAGAAGTAATTTCTAGATTTTACTAGGACATAATGGTCCACAACATAATCTTTAGCCATAGCCACGGCCATTACTAAATAAGAAGATGGTGAAAGTACTTTGTAATAATGGAAAAGGAAAAAAAAAAAATAGAGGATGTTAAGTTGCTCAATGTTTTAAAGTTTGGATTGGAGGATTACTAACATTTAAATGGCGAGACCTAAGTTATGCACAATTTATACATATATAAATTTACATAATGCGCGCGCGCGCGAGCACATACATGTAAACTGACATAATATGTATTTAGACACACAAATATAATATCTGGTCTTAACCCAAATATAAGAAAGGTGAAGAAAAAGATTAAGCATGTCTAGTTTTTAATTAAAAAAAAAAATTTGGTTGAATTGTACTATCAAAATTTTAATTGCCAATGTAAAAAAGCTAAACTAATTATCCATAAAACAACATGAGAGTAAAGTTGATCTATCTTAAGAGAAAACCGTTATAATCTAATGGTCATTTGAAAAAAGTTAATTACTCTACTTATGATGTTATGATCATCAAGGTCTTGTATATCCTAATCTATACAGAGCGCCAAGTTTTTGATGACAATGAAATATATATATATATATATATATATGTTATTAGTGAAATTTTATGATAAATGAGAGAGACATCTATGTATTAACTGTACCATTATGGCCCAAAAGATTATTTTCAAGGATCTACACTTCTATACGTAGTATAGATATGATGGTACCATTTTTCCTGGAAGGAAATACAAATATGTGCCTAGCTAGAATTCAAAAGAACCTTTGACATGAGAAAAGTTAGCGCCATACATATATATCGTGCCATTCCCAACAAACTTTATCAGAATGTGTCGATATAAGTGCCCTCAGAAGTAAGAATGTTGATGACATGAAAGTTGGTTTGCAGTACACATGAAGGTGCCACAAGGAATGCAATCTGAGGTTAAATTGTGCCCTCAGAAGTAAGAATGTTGATGACATGAAAGTTGGTTTGCAGTACACATGAAGGTGCCCACAAGGAATGCCCTCAGAAAACTAATTTGGCAGTAAAATTGTGCCAACTAATTTGGCAGCTAGTGGGCCAAATGCAACCATTATTTATAAAAGTTGGAAACTCAAATCTTCAAAAAACTATGAATTGGTCGCCCATCATTTTCTTTTCTCAGGTTAAAGTTTGAATCCGTATCTTTTTCTTTCTTCTCTGTCTTTCATCTCCCCGGGGTAGTGAGGAACCGGGTCATAGGTTAGCTGTCATTTCATTTTGCACCTGTTGACACCAATATTTTCACAAATAGCATATGAACACGTGGCATGATGATAACCACAAAGAAGTACATTAATAAAGAAGGTGGAAAAAGCACGATTGTTATGATTATCATCAGTTACTGAATTAAAAGGAAGAGATAAGTGATTGAAAGAGAAGCGCAGGAATCAAAATATTTGAATAACCCATACAGCAAGGAAAAAATCGCTAAAAGAACAACCAGATCATCATTGTCAAGTGAAGACATAGCAAATGGATTAGCAACAGCAGTTTCTGAAGCAGGCGGTTATCAACACGATTGAGAAGACTTTGGATGAAAACGGCCGATCATGGGGCCTGAGAAGTTATTCCTGATGAAGATAAGGAAGGGCAGTTGCAGAAAGGAGACGGTTACGAATGATGCAAGTATAAAAGGAGATACAAGGCAACAGGAAAAAGGGTCGTCAATCCATTAATAAAAACTATAATAGGAAGATAGTCTGTTTAAATATTTTAGAAGATTTCTCTAGTATCGATAAAAAAAACCCAGTATGCTGTCGAAACTGTGTTCGTTGTATTGTAAGAATTGTCTTTGTAATTTCAGTGGGCGCATCGTCTTTAGATCAATTCAGCATATTATCATTAGTTAGTTTTCCTTTTTAGCAAAGTCCTCAAACCCGAGAGGCAAAAAAGATCCCGCATTGTTCATCTGTTATGTCACAGGTGCACGATCGATAGTGAGTTTGCCAAGTACACGTAGTTATGTCGTGAGGCAAATTGGCACCACTAATGGTACTGAAACTCCAAGCACCAACAATGGTGGTAACTTGGAACAAATAAGAAATACTCAAGCCATTAATGGCATGAACATGAATGGGAGCGTGAACGCCAACGTTCAAAACTCAGAAAACACCAACGGGTGAAGCTCCAATAACGATGTGAGTCCTAACATGGAGATGCCGACTACTGGCCACAATGGCCAAACTTTGGCACAGACGATAGACTAAGTCAGTTCATTAACCCAAGAGTTTAAAAACATGATGTCTCAATTTTTAACTATCTTGCAGAATCAAAATGTGTTTTTAAACAAACTGGTTAGTGATCAAAGCCAGTTTGGTTCCAAGATAGTAGATGAAGTGAAGCGAGTGTTAGAGGAAAGAGATACCTCTGAAAAAGAAATGATCAAAAGTCTGTCAGGAGAAATCCAAAAATAGACTTCTTCTATTGCTAAGGTAGTAAATCTAAACCTGCAAAAGGGGAAAGCCTATGTTAACAGTCATATTGATCCGCTGAAGATTGATAGTTCTCCTATGAGGATTGAAAATGCTGTAAAACAACCAAATGGTTTGAGTTCAAATCAGCCACATGAGTCTGACTGGTATATTCCTGTACCAATCGGTCGAGAAGAACCCTGGCCAAATAAAAGAGAAGCAGGAGTGAGTGGGACTAAAAACCCTGCTACATGGCCTAATAATATTAGGATTCCTAAAAATGAAAATGGCCAGTATCACGTTGGCCAAGTAGTCGAGGGTACA
Source organism: Escallonia rubra (assembly GCA_033065855.1). NCBI lineage: Eukaryota > Viridiplantae > Streptophyta > Magnoliopsida > Escalloniales > Escalloniaceae > Escallonia > Escallonia rubra. Next base: position 322,759 of record JAVXUO010002642.1, on the reverse strand, counting down.
TATGCCCCTCCTCATAGGAGGAACCTAGAAAGAATTAATAGGTTTGAGAATCCCATGTACGAAGAGATGACCAATAACGGTCAAATAAATGATAGGGAAAGGTTGGGGTACATGTTTGGACCACAACTTTCTCATGAATTCCACCAAGTTGGAAATGGGTCAAGGATATAGGCCCATCGATAGGCCTTTATATCGAAAACCATACCCCGATGATATCGACCAGATGGAAATACCTAGAGGGGTAAAAGTCCCAGAGTTCAACATGTTTCATGGCGAAGGAAATCAATCGATCATCGAACACATTGCTAGGTTTACCTTCCAGTGTGGAGATTTAGGTTAACATGATTGGGTTAAGTTAAAATGGTTTTAATATTCATTGACTGGGGTTGCATTTTTGTGGTTCGCAAATTTGCCACCAAATTGTTTTCCTGGAGAAATATGGAAGATTTATTCTGTGCTCAATTCTTCAAAATGGAACCAGAAATTTCTTTGGCCGATTTGGCTAGATTGAAACAGTTTTCAGGGGAGAGCACATAACATTTTTTAGAAAGATTTAAAGCCTCCAAAAACAAATGTCATTTTCAAATGCCAGCGTCTGAGTTGGAAAATTTAGCTCTCAATGGTTTGGATTTGGAAATTAGGAAAAAGTTCGAGAGAATGGAGTTCAGGAACGTGTTCAATTATCTTCTAGGGTAACTCGATATGAAACTATGTTGAGGGAGGAGCAGATTAGGAAGAATTCATCGATGGGAACTTATTATCAAGATCATGTCGATCTGGAAGTAGATGCTGCAGAAATGGTTGGGAAGAAACCAGTTACCTGTGAGACTTTGGTAAAAGTTAGAAGCCCTATTAGCCTACCTTCGAGACAGCCTAATAAGCTTAATCCTTCACCTCCGATGAGGAAATATTTGTTCAACCAAGCAAATCAGATCTTTGATCACCTCTTGAAGATAAAATTTATCCAGCTTCAGGGTCCTCTCAAGGCCCCAAAGGATAAGAAAACTAAGTTTTGCAAATGGCATAATACCATAAGTCATAACACTAATAACTGTGTTATTTTTTGAAATGCTATGCAGGATTAGATTGAAGCTGGACTTTTCAAGTTCGTTGATAAAGACAAGGAAGTAATGGAGGTGGACAACGATCCTTTTCCCGAGATGGCACTTGATATCAACATGGTATCGGTGGACTATGACCCAGTCGATTGCACGAGCGATGACGAAAGTTCAGAACACGATAATTTTAAGACAAGCAGACCTTTGGAGAGAGATCATAATCTAAGAAGAATCAAAGAAACGTAAGTTCTGACTATGATATGGATGGGAGTGTTGGTTGCAGTAACAAGAAAAGAAAAAGTATTTTTGTGGGTTGATGAAGAAAATAACTCCAATAAAGGGAGTTTAATTTTTAAACTAGGCACGTCTGTGTCTAAGATTGGACTGATAGGAGAAAAAGTGTGTTAGAGTTGTGGTTCTTCCAAAGAATGGTCAAAGAAAATGTGGCAAAAAGAGTAGGCGATAGATAATAAAACCCACAAAAAGATGATACAAGAAGGGTATCAGAGAGCAAGCCAAGGAGGTCATAAATATCATAATCCGCTAGGAATGAGTTTTAAGCAGCCAAACATGGCTAACCAAGTCATTTATCAGAATAATATGAGGCCAGGATATTTTGGTTCGAAAATGGTAAAACCAAGGTTTGGACCATTTGATCCGAAGTATGTGTCAAAAAATTATAAAGGCAAAAATCCCATAACGGTTGGACAGAGAGATGAATTTTGGATGATGCAAAAATATCAAGGGGAATCAAGAATGTTAAGGCCAAAAGTACCCCTGATGATTATTGGCATATGGTCGGTCAAGAGAAAGTTTCATTTCCAGAAACTTATCAGGATATAAGCAGAACACGGAAAAGAAGAGTGCATAGGAAATTTGCAGCTATAATGCAAAAGGAGTTGGAAATCAAACAAGCCCAACTCGAAAGGAAAAAGTGGATCCGGACAAGAGAAGCAGAGGGTCAAAATGCAGTTAGAATTGAGCAGAAGAAACAAACAGAGGAGGAGATTCTTCAAGGAATGGTTGTGAAATGGAGATTTCACCCACTTGAAAAATTGTCAGTTAGCAAAGAGGTAAAGATGAATGCTCCTGATAAGAAAGATGATAAGCAGGGGGGAAGAATGATTCTCGAAGATAAAAAAAAAATGAAAACGAAAAGGAAATTGCTCTTCGAAGAGCATGAGGTAAACCTTGACTACAGCATGGTGTTTATTCTTCCTTTCACGTTCGAGGCAAATGAAGAACAAGTAATTTGAAATGAGGAAGAAGATGTGAAGGATGAAAGAGCACCGACGCCAAATAGCTTTGCACTCAAAGAAACGGATGATACGATGGGAGAGGTAACTCAAAACCATTCAAATAAGGGAATCATAATCGATCGTGGAAATAGGGTCATATTAACTAAGCTAGACTCTCAAAGAACAAATCATTTGAAGCCTTTGTTTATTTCCACGCTAATGGATGGCCAACTAATGGCCAAAGTGTTGGTTGATAATGGAGTTGCAGTAAACATTCTACCTACTAGAATGTTGAAAAACCTGTGTAAAGATGAAAAAGGATCTGATCTCATCTGAAATTATAGTATGTAACTTTGCAGGAGGCGTTTTAAAGCCAAAGGGTGTAGTCCCGATAGAGCTTACAGTCAGGAGAAAGACAAAAATGTCTCCGTTCTTTGTAATTGACTCCTCTTTGAGCTTCAATGCTTTGCTTGGAAGTTGGAAGGGATTGGATACACGTCAATGGCTGCATCCCATATTCCCTTCATCAAGTTCTGATATTTTAGAGAGGGGAAAAGGACGGCAAGAATGTGGTTGAGTTGGTTTGGGCCGACGATAAACCATTCTTGGAGGATTCAAACTGTATCGAAGCAAAATTCTATCGGCACGATATAGAACCACTAGTCTTAGATGAAGATGGATTATTGGTGAGTGGACGAGGGGTCGATTCCATGGTGGGACCTGGCAGCAGAAGGTCCTTACCAAGTACATGTGAAAATACATGTTGATGGATAGGCACATACGAAGGGGACATGGTGTGCAACAGAAGCTGGAAGATGCTTCCGTAGCTGAAAATTGGAGAAGTGAAGAGAGTTGAAAAATTTGCAAAGCAGAGCCGACAACGGCCAAGGGCTTGGATAAAGTTAAAGAAGGGCAAGAGGTAATAAGAAAGACCTTTAAAAGATTGATGATATATGCCATAGAAAAACTATTGGCAAGATTGTCACCTATCGATTAGGCAGAATGCGTTGAAGATGATGAGAAGGATTGATTGGACGGAGTTCGGTTACAAGATCTTAGATTGGTGCCAACCAAGTTGGATGATTTGAAGATATAAACATAAGATCCACTGATATAAGTGAATTTGGGAACGAAGGTCGATCCACGGCCTATTTATGTTAGCGCTCATTTATCGAATGAGGTTAGAGAAAAACTTATCGAGTTGATCAGGAAGTATAAGGACTGCTTTGCGAGGAATTATGAAAACATGCCCGGTTTAGACAAGAAGCTAGTGGAGCACAGATTGCCAATCAAGCAGGGGTTCAAGCCGTTTATGCAGGCTCCCTGGAAAATGTCGAATGAAGTAACATTGTTGGTTAAGGAGGAAATCGAGCGACTCCTCAAGGCAAAATCATTCGGCCAGCCAGGTATGTTGAATGGATGTCAAATATTGTTCCCGTGTTGAAGAAAAATGGTAAGTTAAGAGTATGCATTGATTTTAAGAACTTAAATTCTGCTACTCCTAATGACCAATATGCCATGCCCATCCTACATATGCTAGTTGATTCAGCATCTAAGCATACTATCATGTCATTCATGGATGGAATTGCTGGATATAATCAGATTTTTATCAAAGATGAAGATGTCCATAAAATAGCCTTTAGATGTCCTGGTGTAATCAGAACCTTTGAATGCTTAGTCATGCATTTTGGTTTAAAAAATGCTAGGGCAACATATCAAAGGGCAATGAATTTAATCTTTCATGATATGATTGGAAAATTCTTAGAGGTGTATATTGATGATGTGGTCGTCAAATTAGATGATCATCAAGAACATATTCATCATTTAGAAAATGCTTTCATAAGAATGAGAAAACATAATCCAAAAATGAACCCTTTGAAATGTGCTTTTGGAGTTTCTGCAGGAAATTTCTTAGGATTTTTGGTCTACCAAAAAGGGATTGAAATTGATAAGAACAAAGCAAAAGTCATTATAAACGCCAAACCTCCTTCAAATAAGAAGGAGCTCAAGCATTTTTTAAGACAATTTTATTTATTACGCCTATTCATTGCTAACTTAGCAGGAAAAACAAAGGCATTTTCAGCCTTGTTAGAGATGAAAGGAGATATTGAGTATTGATGGGAAATAGAGCATCAACAAGCTTTTCAGTCAATAAAAGAGTATCTAGCCCAACCCCCTGAACTTATGCCACCGAGGATCAGGAGACCGTTAAAGTTATATGTATCGGCAGTAGAAGCATCGCTTGTGTCACGACCCGAACCCAAGGGTTGGCCCGTGAGCTAAGCATGTGACCGGCCGCAGACCCAATAGACTCCAACCAAGGGCTCTACCAGACCTTACTCGCTAAAACCAAAATATGTTGTAGCGGAAATTAAAACATCTACAAAACTCTAATTACATTTTCATATTTGCATTTGAATACATCACTTATACTAAAACTCTTCATAACTCCGATTGTCAACAACTAAAAGCTCATTCAATGCAGTGTGCGAAGCTCCGCACCAAATTGTCTCTTCCTATGCTCCTCACCATCACCTTACTTTCAACCTTAAATGATAAGTAAGGGATGAGCTTCCACGTGCTCAGTAAATAACCAATGATTCAACTAGGTGGACCAAGGCCTGCAGAAAGTAACTCACTTTATATTATAGCCACATTAAGACATCTAAAATCATAAAGTTGGTGATCATTGGGTAAAACTAAGAAGAGTACATGTAACCAAAAACTGAAGTATAAAATCATTAGCACAAAACTCATGACAACACGTTCAATCCCAACATTAGCTCAAACGATATGCTGTTGTCAGTGTACAGGCCCCACTGACTAGGGCCCGAAATCCCTCCTACATCTGGGATAAATAATTATGTGAACGCAAGGGCAAACCACGAGCAACAGTACTGTGCATCAACGTACAAGCCCCGTTGACCCGGGCCCGAAATCCAACTTTCTCCCGTGGATATGGGGCACAACAATCGAATAAACAAAAACTACATTTTGGTTCATCGTAAACACGACCACTCGTCAAACTATCAACACACCCCTTTCGATAACTTTCAAAATGTTCAATATTCACAAATACGTCAAATGCCAAAACATTTCAAATCTGAGTTCCATTGCATTTTCTAAGCAAAATATCAGTTACATGCTGATCCGATTTTTAACGAGAAATAAATCATTATAAGTTTTTTATTTTTTTTGACAAATTAAGCCAGAGCAGCTAAACGTACTTAAAATGGTCAATGCTAATAAACACCTCATTTTTAACAGTAGATAAATGTCACGCCCCGACCCGGAGGCGGACCTACATATACTATTTCAAAATATTCCTGCTTACGAGAAATATGATACTCAAAGTTTCTTACCAAAAATGTGACCTCAAAGAGGTAATCAGAGCTCTAAATCATATCTGAAATAAAAGGCATTCAAGTTCCTCATCAACGTCTAATAATTGCAGCGGAAGTTTGATAACAATACTTATTTCCCAACCATTGGGGAACCAAAAGTCACTAAATCAAAAACTATTACATTGCTCTTATTTCAAAGCTACTAAGAAAATTATCAATTAAAGTTCACTCCAAGCTTAAGCATAATGCTATTAACTCCTCTAAACCGTCTCAGCTTAATTACCTGAAATGGGGAGAGAAAGGGGTGAGCACAAAGCCCAGTAAAGATTACACGCACACACCCACAGAGTACAACGCTGGTATCCAATAATGTATAGCTGAGTCCAAACAAAGCATATGAAAACGAAAGTGCAAAGACGATTGCAAAATCTGAGCACGACCAATAATCTCATTTCGGGATATTCTAATCCGCCAAATATCAAATCAAAGTCAAATGAACACAGTCGAAAAATTGAACTAATTATCAAATACGATACAATCACGTAATACGTGACTGTAAATCACGTTAACCTAAGCACGCGAAGGTTCTAAGTTCAAAGTTGCATACCGGTAGCAATTGCCATATCATGTCATGGCATCACGTTAACCTCAGCACGTGAAGGTTCTAAAATATTAGTTCAATTCAAAGAGATCAAACGGACATCGAAGTATCTCACGGATATACTAGTCGCAAAAGTATTAAAACTTGTATTTCAATAAAGACGACTTAACGATTTCAGAAATTATTCGATATTAGACTCGAATTAAAGAGGACGAAGAGACGAGTTGAACGGAAGTGGAATCACTTGAATCCGAGTTCGTATGGTTCCAAAAATTTTAAATAACGACATATGGGCAAAAAGGTTAACAAATTGTGTGCACCATTCAAAATTGGACACGTGGCAAAGCCACCTTTTCCCATTACACGGCTGCTTCTATACGAAAGAAGCTAGAAACTCTTCCAAGCAATGATTAGCAATGATTGGTATTAGATATATTACTAAGTAACAATAGCAGTAGTCGGCAGAAAAGCAATGATAGCAGCAGCCATCAGAGAAAGAAAGAAAGCCCGAACAGTAATAGAAAAACTAAATGTTACCAGTGGAGATTTACGGCGTGAACAGGTTCATCAACGGAAGCATTAACAATTCTAAGATGTGCGTGCGATTTCGACACAAAATACCACATTTGAACAGCAACATTAATTTTGACAAAATATTAATTTTATCATTGATCTAAAATTGGAATAACATAACATCATGATAATGAAGCGGATCTGTACATGAAACCCTTACCTCAAAATTTATATAATAGTCTTCACCAAATTGCGATCGCTTCCGAAAACCTCAAACCTAGATATTATAATTAACCCACTTACGTTAAAATCTTAACAACCACAATTCTAATATCATCTAATTTATCCTTATAATCAAAAGTGGGTTCAAGAATCTTACCAATTGTGCACAGAAGATTGCAATCCTCCAAAACCCTAGTTTTCTCTTTCTTTTCCTCTCTCTAAAAGATCAGACTTAATTTAACGATAAAACACAAACTAACTAGTCTTTTTATTTCTCTAAACTTGGTAAATTACTCCATAGGCCCCTAAAGATATGTTACTTATTCAAAAGGAATTCTAAAATATTATTAAAACTTCAAAAGTAGCCCAAGAATTAAAATAATTAATTATATATTATTTGGGGTCTTACAAAATATCAGTTACATGCTGATCCGATTTTTAACGAGAAATAAATCATTATAAGTTTTTTATTTTTTTTGACAAATTAAGCCAGAGCAGCTAAACGTACTTAAAATGGTCAATGCTAATAAACACCTCATTTTTAACAGTAGATAAACATATACGTTGTATATAAAAATACTAGTTGAATCAAATGGTCACTTACTTGTCGCGCTGACACATTTCCTCGATCCAAAATTCTTTGAATAAATCTAGATTGGCATTCCATATGTTAGAACACAATCTATACTACAATACTATAAACCTAATATCAACTATCCAAACGATGCTCACTTCTAACTCTGGAATCGCTTAACTCAAAGTGTGCCTCGTACGCGGCCAACCTACCCGAAAAACATGCACACTCCTTAATGCGCAACAATATTCTAAATTAATTATAAATTATAATAAAACACTTTTATAGCTTAAAAAATTATAAAAAGTCAAAATATGAATTTTCTGAAATTTTGAATATTTTCGAATTAAAATAATATCTTTAAATGCGAGAAAAGCCCATAAATAGCCATAATTTCTTCTAGCTAAAACTAAAGTCCCATATTTTTTATAATAGCTTTAAAATATGTATAAAAATTATAGAAATTTAAATCAGAAATTAAGATGCATTAAAACTATTTTTAAATTATTCATTTTGCTAAAACCAATGTGATACGGAAATTATAGCAAATCAACTCTAAAAAATACCAAACTTAAACTGGGATGTATTTATACCATAAAAACATTATTATAATTTTTTCAAAATATTTTCATGAGGTTAAGGGCTCCAAAATAATTTTACAAATCTAAGCTTGCCGAAAATATTAAAAATACATATGATATCATAAAAATATGAAATTTTAACAGTAATTCTAGTATTACCCTATGATCCTTCCTGTAAAGTTTCAACATTCTTTTACAAGTTTACAATACCCAACAGCCATGTGGTACAATTGTGCAGGCACAATGTACTGGTCACGCAGAACACAGCTACTGTTCATTATCTTCTTCTCCTGTCCAAACCCAAAACACACAACTACTGTTCACGCAGCTTCCCTTTTACCCCTAGCACCAGTGGCGGAACCAGGATTTCATCTCAGGGCGAGCTTAAAATATATCGAAGGAGATAAATATTTTTATAAGTAAAATAGCACACAAAAACAAAGTGCACTTTTCGATAATACACAAAACATACTAAAAAGCATCTAAAAGGTCTTATTAAGTTTCATGAGAGCCACTAAGGACTGTCTACAACTCAAAAGAAGAGAATACAAAATACACATTTCAATGTTTACAAACGAAAGCACTAAATAAATACTCGATGAGGAGCCAAAAATTGGTAGCGTTTGATAATAGCCGCATTTGTAATAGTTTTGAAGACATTTTTCTCGATGTAACAAACCAAGCTATCATTCATCCATTCGTCTCCCATGCGATTCCGAAGTCGAGTCTTTATTATCTTCATTGCAGAGAAAGCTATTTCTTCAGTAGCAGTTGCAACAGGTAAAAGTAAGCTCAATCTCAAAAGCAAGAACACCAAAGGATATATCACATCCTTTTTCAACTCAACTAACTTTATAACAAGTTCACCAATTCCCCTGAATTCATAAATTTCTTCACAAGAGCGCACATCCATAATATAAGTCTCGAGCTGACTTTGAACTACCCTAAGCTCTATCGGCGAAAAGTCATATGGATAAAACTGTGCAAGACGTATCAACTTCTGCTTATTAAAAGCAGAAAAATGATCACTTGGATCGAGACATGCCATACATATAAGCAACTCCGTGGTTACCTCACTGAAACGATTATTCAACTCACTGATTTGCAAATCAACAACCGTTAAAAAAATATCAACACGATAATGGTAAAAGTTTGTACCTTCTTCAGCATTACGTCAATATCGTGTTTTACACAAAATTGTGAGACCTCTTCCGGCAAGTCTTCCAATCCTTGATCTCTAAAGTCCTGCAATCGTTGCTTTGTTATACTTACCAACTTCATTGCATTCACAATGTTTTGATCTTTCTTTTGTAATGCTTGTGAAAGTTCATTCGTCATCCCCAAAATATTTATCATCAAATGCACTGAAGACAAAATCATAAGTTGGCACCGAGTTCAAAAGACCCAATGCTTCACCTCTCTGTTCATAATCTGTAGCATCCTCAACAACCTTATTAAGCACACATATCACTGAAGCAAACATCTGACTCAAATTCAATAATGCACCGTAATGTGATCCCCAACGGGTCTCTCCTGCTCTTTTGATGCTAGTTTCTTGATTTAAACCTCGACCACTCACGATATCACCACTACTAAGGTCACGAGCAAGTATAATGCCTTCACTTTCTCGAATAACATCTCTTCGCTTGCATGAAACTCCCACAGTGTTGACTACCTTAGCAACCAAATTAAAGAGCAATGCAATCTGAGCATGTTTTTTTGCAACGGCTACAAGAGTTAGCTGAAGTTGATGAGCAAAACAATGAATATAATAAGCACTTTCATTCTCCCTCTGAATTAAGGTTTTAAGACCATTGAATTCACCTTGCATATTACTTGTTCCATCATAGCCTTGTCCACGAATTCTTGAAATGCTCAATTCATGCATTGCAAATAAACTGTCAATCGCGTCTTTCAATGATAAGGCAGCGGTATTAGCAACATGGACAATACCAAGAAAATGTTCAATCACACGTCCTCTTTTGTCCACATATCTCAAGACAAATCTCATTTGTTCTTTGACTGAAATATCACGACACTCGTCAACTAAGATGGAAAATAATTCAGTTTTCATGTCCCCAACAATTGCATCGATTATTTCTCCTGCAATGGAACTAACAATTTCTTTATGAACTTTTTGTGATGTCAATTTGAGATTCTGAGGAGCATTCGACAACACGACTTTTTCACATTTTCATTGTAATCAACAATAAACTCTAACAGTTCTAGAAAATTTCCTTGATTTTTAGATTCATTGTGCCCACGGAAAGACAAGCCTTGACGTAAGAGAAACCGAATAACATCAATTGATGGAGTCAAGCGAGTACGGTATTGAACCCTACTTTCATTTGTTTGCTTGGACAAAACTACTTCAATACTCTACTGAGGGTTACCAAAGGCTTGACACTTAGTTAAAGCAAGGTTGTGTACACTACCAACTTCTCCAACATGTTTTTGGAATTTCTCATTCTTTCTCCAATCGTTAAAACCATACCTAACAAAAGTACCACCACCCCTTTGCTCCCCATGAGCACTTCCGAACAAGTAGCAACACAAACAATATGCTTCATCTTTTGCTACACTATACTCCAACCAACTCGAATAAATGTCAAACCAAGAAGAAACAAATCGACGAGACTGAGTTCCGAATTGTGTAAATGGAAAATTGTGGTGACGAGGTTGGCAATGACCTTTCGACCAATGCGTTCGTCGAACTTTATCTCGAACATTAGGACCATAATCCAAAATATTCGGACGCAACCCAGGATCCGCAATAAGCTCGTCAGAATTGAACTCATCGCTAACTCTGCTTGAGTGTCCGAAATGAATATCACGATATACAATGGGAGCCTTGTCCGTTACTGTTGGAATCGGAAACTGTTGAATAGTATCTTGATTTTTACACTCATTCTTATTAGACTGTAATTACTTTTCCACCTTTGGTTTCTTTTGATAGAACCTTTCCATTTTGAAAAAAAAATTATTTTAAGTATCAATCCATCAATTATCAATCAAATAACCTAGTTAATTACAAATATTTTATTCTTTTACTTTTCCAGTCATGTTTTATTATCGTGTTAACGTAATTAACTTAATTTCAACCCACCATTCAACTAAATCACATATCCAACATCTCAATCCAATTGGGTCCCATCCTCCATCAACCATCTCAATTCTCGAATGCTCAATGCACAATTAACAACATATAATCAGCATGAAAATAATCTCAATTTTTAAATGCACAATTAACACAACCTAAAACTATCAATCAAATAATCAATGCTCAAATGGGATAAAAATCCAATACGGTCTCATCCTCCATCAACAATCTCAAATCTCAAGTGCTCAATGCACGATTAACATCCATAAAGCATCAATTAATAATCTAAATTATCAAATACACAACTAACAACCTAAAATTATTAATCAAATAATCAATTCTCAATAGCAAAAGAAATTGTTCAAAATGAATACTGACCTCAGTCCTCAGAAACCAGAACGACGTCGTTGTCGCAATGTCGTCGGTGACTGAAACTCAAAGTCAGATATGCAATTTCACTATTTCAAGCGCCGTGACCGTCGAACGGCAGTGGCGGAACTTCCTCGGTTCGTCTGCCGCCTCGTAGACGGTAGATCTAAGCTAGATCTGCCAGATCTGATCTGGCCGGAGTCGTCGGAGTTGGGTGGGGACTGGCCGGAGTTGGGGTGGGGACCGCCGGACTGGGGAGGGCCTTCACTGGCTTCGCGCTTCAGAATCGGGGGACGGGCGTGAGAGCTTGACTTGATGCCACGGCGACCAGCGTTACCTTACCGATGAGCCGAGCTGATGACCGGTGGCCGTGGGTGGTGTCGGCGTACGGTGTGCCACGGTGACTGAGAGAACCGAGAGATGAGGAGAGGTACGGGCATGAGAGCTTGACTTGACGCCACAGCGACCGGCGTTACCTTACCGATGAGCCGAGCCGATGACCGGTGGCTGTGGGTGGTGCCGGCGTGCGACGTGCCGCGGTGATTGAGAGAGCCGAGAGAGGAGGAGAGGTGCCGGCGTGAGAGCTTGACTTCACGCCACGGCGACCGGTGTTACCTTACCTATGAGCCGAGCCGATGACTGGTGGCTGTGGGTGGTGCCGGCGTGCGGCGTGCCGCGGTGACTGAGAGAGCCGAGAGAGGAGGAGAGGTGCCGACGGCAAGTGACTGAGAATTGACTGTGGTCTGTGAGAGCCGAGAGAGGAGGAGAGGAGAAAGAGAGAGAAATGGAAAGTTGCAAATGAAAAAAAAAGCACTATATATATTATTATTATTATTATTTTCAAAATCTGAGGGGGGGCTATAGCACCCCCTCGTACATATGTAGTTCCGCCCCTGCCTAGAACATTACAATTCACTTCATTAACACACTAAATCTACACCTTCATACACACACTCAAACCACTTACACACATATGTCCAACACTCATTATTTTACATTACACACAATACACTCACATTTTACACACCTATGTACACACACACATAGCACTAACCTACCCCTGTTGTCTCTCACACACCCACACTTCACGTTTCACAAACTATAACACGCAGATTCATATTTTATTTTTAACACCATTGCCTCACTACACAGTTTCTCTAGTCTTCTCCCTTTTCATTTCTCACGTACACAGTTTCTCTCACACTTTCTCTCCCAATTTTCTGAAACCCATTTCACACACAACTAACCACTGCTACCCCTACTGCAACAGTCCATGGTCTCTCTCTCTCCCCCCCCCCTAAACCCACATGCACACAACACACACTTATACACACATTTTTAAACATGCAGGAAGCACACAACACACACCACCTCATGCAGGGGCGGAACTACATATGTACGAGGGGGTGCTATAGCCCCCCTCAGATTTTGAAAAAAAAAATTATATATATATATATATATAGTGTTTTTTTTCATTTGCAACTTTCCCTTTGTCTCTCTTTCTCTCTCTCCTCCTCTCTCGGCTCTTACAGACCACAGTCAATTCTCAGTCACTTGCCGTCGGCACCTCTCCTCCTCTCTCGGCTCTCTCAGTCACCGCGGCACGTCGCACGCCGGCACCACCCATCTCCACCGGTCATCGGCTCGGCTCATAGGTAAGGTAACACCGGTCGCCGTGGCGTGAAGTCAAGCTCTCAAGCCGGCACCTCTCCTCCTCTCTCGGCTCTCTCAGTCACCACGGCACACCGCACGCCGGCACCACCCACGGCCATCGGTCATCGGCTCGGCTCATCGGTAAGGTAACGCCGGTCGCCGTGGCATCAAGTCAAGCTCTCACGCCCGTCCCCCGATTCTGAAGCGCGAAGCCGGCAAAGGTCCTCCCCAGTCCGGCAGGCCCCAACCCAACTCCGGCCAGTCCCCAGCCAACTCCGGCGACTCCGGTCAGATCAGATCTGGCAGATCTAGCTTAGATCTACCGTCTACGAGTCGGCGGACGAATCGAGGAAGTTCCGCCACTGCCGTTCGGCGGTCACGATGCTTGAAATAGTGAAATTGCATATCTGACTTTGAGTTTCAGTCACCGACAACATTGCGACAATGACGTCGTTCTGGTTTCTGAGGACTGAGGTCAGTGTGCATTTTGAACAATTTCTTTTGCTATTGAGAATTGATTATTTGATTAATAATTTTAGGTTGTTAGTTGTGTATTTGATAATTTAGATTATTAATTGATGCTTTATGGATGTTAGTCATGCATTGAGCACTTGAGATTTGAGATTGTTGATGGAGGATGGGACCCAATTGGATTTTTATCCCATTTGAGCATTGATTATTTGATTGATAATTTTAGGTTCTGTTAATTGTGCATTTAAAAATTGAGATTATTTTCATGCTGATTATATCTTGTTAATTGTGCATTGAGCATTCGAGAATTGAGATGGTTGATGGAGGATGGGACCCAATTGGATTGAGATGTCGGATATGTGATTTAGTTGAATGGTGGGTTGAAATTAAGTTAATTAGGTTAACACGATAATAAAACATGACTGGAAAAGTAAAAAGAATAAAATATTTGTAATTAACTAGGTTATTTGATTGATAATTGATGGATTGATACTTAAAATAATTTTTTTTTCAAAATGGAAAGGTTCTATCAAAAGAAACCAAAGGTGGAAAAGTAATTACAGTCTAATAAGAATGAGTGTAAAAATCAAGATACTATTCAACAGTTTCCGATTCCAACAGTAACGGACAAGGCTCCCATTGTATATCGTGATATTCATTCCGGACACTCAAGCAGAGTTAGCGATGAGTTCAATTCTGACAAGCTTATTGCGGATCCTGGGTTGCGTCCGAATATTTTGGATTATGGTCCTAATGTTCGAGATAAAGTTCGACGAACGCATTGGTCAAAAGGTCCTTGCCAACCTCGTCACCACAATTTTCCATTTACACAATTCGGAACTCAGTCTCGTCGATTTGTTTCTTCTTGGTTTGACATTTATTCGAGTTGGTTGGAGTATAGTGTAGCAAAAGATGAAGCATATTGTTTGTGTTGCTACTTGTTCGGAAGTGCTCATGGGGAGCAAAGGGGTGGTGTTACTTTTGTTAGGTATGGTTTTAACAATTGGAGAAAGAAGGAGAAATTCCAAAAACATGTGGGAGAAGTTGGTAGTGTACACAACCTTGCTTTAACTAAGTGTCAAGCCTTTGATAACCCTCAGCAGAGTATTGAAGTAGTTTTGTCCAAGCAAACAGATGAAAGTAGGGTTCAATACCGTACTCGCTTGAGTGCATCAATTAATGTTATTCGGTTTCTCTTACGTCAAGGCTTGTCTTTCCGTGGGCACGATGAATCTGATCAATCTGAAAATCAAGGAAATTTTCTAGAACTGTTAGAGTTTATTGCTGATTACAATGAAAATGTGAAAGAAGTCGTGTTGTCGAATGCTCCTCAAAATCTCAAATTGACATCACCAAAAGTTCATAAAGAAATTGTTAGTGCCATTGCCGGAGAAATAAGAGATGCAATTGTTGGGGACATGAAAACTGAATTATTTTCCATCTTAGTTGACGAGTGTCGTGATATTTCAGTCAAAGAACAAATGAGAGTTGTCTTGAGATATGTGGACAAAAGAGGACGTGTGATTAAACGTTTTCTTGGTATTGTCCGTGTTGCTAATACCGTTGCCTTATCATTGGAAGACGCGATTGACAGTTTATTTGCAATGCTTGAATTGAGCATTTCAAGAATTCGTGGACAAGGCTATGATGGAGCAAGTAATATGCAAGGTGACTTCAATGGTCTTAAAACCTTAATTCATAGGGAGAATGAAAGTGCTTATTATATTCATTGCTTTGCTCATCAACTTCAGCTAACTCTTGTAGCCGTTGCGAAAAAAATATGCTCAGATTGCATTGCTCTTTAATTTGGTTGCTAAGGTAGTCAACACTGTGGGAGTTTCATGCAAGCGAAGAGATGTTATTTGAGAAAGTGAAGCCATTAGACTTGCTCGTGACCTTAATAGTGGTGATATCGTGAGTGGTCGAGGTTTAAATCAAGAAACTAGCATCAAAAGAGCAGGAGAGACCCATTGGGGATCACATTATGGTGCATTATTGAATTTCAGTCAGATGTTTGCTTCAGTGATATGTGTGCTTAATAAGGTTGTTGAGGATGCTACATATTATGAACAGAGAGGTGAAGCATTGGGTCTTTTGAACTCGGTACCAACTTATGATTTTGTCTTCAACATGCATTTGATGATAAATATTTTGGGGATGACGAATGAACTTTCACAAGCATTACAAAAGAAAGATCAAAACATTGTGAATGCAATGAAGTTGGTAAGTATAACAAAGCAACGATTGCAGGACTTTAGAGATCAAGGGTTGGAAGACTTGCTGGAAGAGGTCTCACAATTTTGTGTAAAACACGATATTGACGTATTGGACATGAGTGCGAGGTTTGTAGCCCCGGGGAGGCAAAGACGTAATGCTGAAGAAGGTACAATCTTTTACCATTATCGTGTTGATATTTTTTTAACGGTTGTTGATTTGCAAATCAGTGAGTTGAATAATCGTTTCAGTGAGGTAACCACAGAGTTGCTTATATGTATGGCATGTCTCGATCCAAGTGATGGTTTTTCTGCTTTTAATAAGCAGAAGTTGATACGTCTTGCACAGTTTTATCCATATGACTTTTCGCCGATAGAGCTTAAGGTACTTCAAAGTCAGCTCGAGACTTATATTATGGATGTGTGCTCCTGTGAACAAATTTATGAAGTCAGGGGAATTGGTGAACTTGTTATAAAGTTAGTTGAGTTGAAAAGGGATGTGATATATCCTTTGGTGTTCTTGCTTTTGAGATTGGTCTTACTTTTACCTGTTGCAACTGCTACTGAAGAAAGAGCTTTCTCTGCAATGAAGATAATAAAGACTCGACTTCGGAATCGCATGGGAGACGAATGGATGAATGATAGCTTGGTTTGTTACATCGAGAAAAATGTCTTCAAAACTATTACAAATGAGGCTATTATCAAATGCTACCAATTTTTGGCGCCCATCGAGTAGTTATTTAGTGCTTTCGTTTGTAAACACTAAAATTTGTATTTTGTAATCTCTTCTTTTGTGTTGTAAACAGTCCTTAGTGGCTCTCATGAAACTTAATAAGACCTTTTAGATACTTTTTAGTATGTTTTGTGTATTATCGAAAAGTGCACTTTGTTTTTGTGTGCTATTTTACTTATAAAAATATTTATCTCCTTTGATATATTTTTAGCCCCCCCTGGAATGAAATCCTGGTTCCGCCACTTACCTCATGGCTGAATATTTCAGCCTTTCACCACCCCCCACACACATACACAGTTCACCAACACGTCAAAACCCACTACACCTACAAGCATAGACACAGCTGCCTTGCAACCTCTCCTTCATCTCACCCATCATAATAAACACACTCACGCACGAACCACTATGCCAAGCCAAAGGTGGGAGCCAATTACCAACTCAAGTGATTAGAGACTCAAATTTCTCCTCATTTTACATAAGCTGCCTAATCCAACAGGCACCATCGTCATGCACCTCCCCCCTTCCTTCATTACACATACACCCACATATACTGCACAAACACAAACTCACGCATGCCGACAGAGATCTGCTCCAAATCCTCCACAAACTCAACATTCAACCAGGACATAAAACACCAACTGACATACTTAAATCTAATGACCCAGAAGGAAGGGCAGAAGAGAAACCCATCAATAAGCATCTCCTTTTCACACTAACATGCGTCGGATGAAGCACCTCCTCTCATCTATAATAAACCCTCACCCACTCCTTTTCACGGCTTCCTCACACAAAACAATACACCCCCTCACTCACGCACATATGGCTACAATCCCAGTCCCTTAATCCCACAAAATACTGAATAAATTTGAGAGAAAAGGGTTAGAAAAACTTACCGCAAAACAACCCGATCACCGAAAAAATCTTCCTCTTCAAGCCCCCCTCTTTGTGTCTCTATATATCTCTCTGCCGTGTAACTGTAGATGTAAGAATAATGGGGGACGGCAGCCCTCTTCTCAAAGCTCTCTATATATATAAAACCCTAAAAGAAAAACTACCAAAAACTCCCTTGAGCTTTCATTTGTCGCTAAAAATTTACCCGAACCTTTAATGATTGTGAAACGGTCCGAAATAAAATTGTTTATGATAAATACGTGTTAGAAAATTTTATGAACGGTTGTTACGCTGCTTCGCTTCACTATTTGTCGCTAAAAGTCGCTCATCAGAATACCGATACTAACAAATTAATCGCCGCCAAAAGTTGTTAAAAAAAATATCGACGCTAAAAAAATTTGTCGCTAAAAATTAGAATTAACTCGTTAGAAAATATATTAGGGTTCAGGGTATTACAACTTGGAAGCTTGCTAGCCCAAAAAAATAGTCAGGGCTGTGAACAAATGTAACTGAACAAAAATACTCCATTGTAGAAAAGTTGTGTTTAACATTGTATTCTACTGTAGTTAAGCTTCGACATTACATGCTGCCTTTTGACATATTAGTGATTGCACAAACGGATTTGATAAAGTACATGCTATCAAGACCAGTTTTAAGGGGGGAAACGGGAAAATGGGTTCTTGCATTGATAGAGTACAGTTTAACTTATATCCTTCAGAAAGCTGTGAAAGGCCATGCTTTGGCCGATTTCCTAGCAAATCATATGTGTGACGACAATGAAAAGGGAGTAATCTATGTTGGCATCGCTCCTTGGAAAATGATGTTTGATGGATCAAAAACTAATCAAGGACCTGGTGCAGGAATAGTATTAATTTCTCCCATCGGGAATACACATCAATTTGTTTTTCAAATTGAAAAAGATTGTTCAAATAATCAAGCAGAATATGAAGTTTTGATAATTGGTTTAGAGATACTGTTAGACATGCATGTGACAATAGTACATATATCAGGAGATTCTCAACTGGTTATAAAACAGTTGAATGGAAAATTCAAATGCAATGCTCCAAGTTTGGAGATGTATTCTAGCATTGCGTCATATTTACTAACAAAATTTGATGATGTGATCATAACTCACATCCCCAGGATAGACAACAGGAGCGCCAATATAATGGCTCAGTTGGCCTCAGGGTTAAAAGTCCCGGATGGAATTAATGAACAATGGGTAAAAATATCCAAATAGTTGCCCCTGATTGGTGACAGATATGGGCAACTAGAAATGATTAACCCAGTCGATACAGTTCAAGATGACTAGAGAACACCCATCATCCAATACTTACAAAACCCTCAACTAAGGGTAAGCACGAAAATGAAATTGCAAGAAATTAAATACTTCTTTTTAGATGGAGATTTGTTTAAATGGACACCAGAAGGACTGACACTTAGGTGTTTAGGACAACAAGAGGCTATGCAGGCAATGGCTGAAGTGCACGAAGGTGTTTGTGGTGCCCATCAAGCAGGCATCAAAATGAGATGGCTGATTAGGCGGCATGGCCATTACTGGCCTACCATAATGGAAGATTGTGTCTGATATGCAAAGGGGTGTCAGGCTTGTCAAAAACATGGTGTTGTTCATCGCGCACCATGTATAGAATAACAATCGATAGTGAAACCATGGTCTTTTCGAGGTTGGGCCATGGATTTGATAGGCCAAATACATCATTCTTCATCTAAGAAGCATGGATTTATAATTGTAGCCACTGATTACTTTACAAAATGGACAAAAGCCAGGCCGTTGAAGACAGTTACGCAAAAAGTGTCATCACATTTATTAAAGAGAATATAATCCATCGATTTGGATTACCTCAAACAATCACAGCCGACAGAGGCACTGTTTTCACTGGGGGCAAATACGTGAGTTCGCTAAAGAATATAAGTTTGAAATAATAAAATTTACCCCTTATTACTCGCAAGCCAATGGCCAAGCTGAAGCGACAGATAAATTCATTAAGCACATCATGGAAAGGGCTATTGAAGATACCCCAAATGATTGGCATCGATGTTATTGGAAATCTTTTGGGCATTTCAAACTTCCCCAAAGTCTAGTACATGGGTAACTCCATATGCCTTGACATATGGGCATGATCCTGTATCACCCATGGAAATAACAGTAAGATCTTTCCAAGTAGCTATGCAAAATAGCATTTCGGTAACTGAATATAATGAGGCTATGGCAATTGAGCTAGAAGATCTGGACGATCATCGAGTGGAAGCTTTGGATAGACTGCACGCTAAAAAATTAAAGGTAAGTAGATCTTTCAACCGAAGAGTTTTGCCAAAAACATTTCAAGAAAATGAGTTAGTTTGGAAGACTATCCTACCTATAGGATCAAAAGATCCAAAATTTGGAAAATGGTCCCTAAACTGGGAAGGACCTTTTCTAATTCATAGAGTTTTAAGAGGTGGAGCATATTGGTTAAAATCGTTGGATGGATAAGCATGCCAAGCCTATTAACGGTCGATATCTAAAGAAATACATACCTTCCATGTGGGAAAGAGTCAAACCAATCGATAGAGATAGTTTGTATTAGCCTGGTAAAGGCTAAGAAATTTGAGATAAAAGAACTACAAATAAAAGTCTAAGAGAAATAGTCTGATTAGAAATAACAGCCTAAGAGCAACAGTTTGATTAAAGAAAGGACTGTCTACATGACAGAAAAATCAGACACTGAAAGCAGCTTGAATGTTTTTCCACTGGTTTTCCACCCTAGAGATAATTTGGTCTGCAAAGACAAGTTAGGAATGAGTCCTAGCTCGTTTCTTCAGAGGTTCTTCCATAGCTGTAGCCAAATCGATAGCCTCTTGATAAACCTTATTTTGTCGTTCAAGTAGACATTTCTCTTTCTGACTCAGAGCAACCATCCTCATCTCCAGTTCCTTTTTCTCGACCTCAATTTCCTCGATCTCTTTGGAAATTCGCAAGCTAACTTGATGTTTCTCTTGGATTTGAGCGTTTAGAGCATCAATATCTTGGTCCACTACTTGGGCATTAGATTTAATACCCACGCCTTGCTTCCAAGAAGCAGATATAAGTGAAATTTAAAATTTAAAAGTGGAGATTAACCCTGATTGGACATCATTCAGAGCTGATGCACTATCAGCAGGAGTATCGATTAAGTCATTTATCTTCGATAAGGCTTCGTCATTAGCCAAAACATCATAAAGACGATGGCTGAGCAAGCTTTTAAGAACATTAAGAATCGCAGCCATGTCAACACTAGAAGTTGAGACCGATGTGCCTATCGAAGGCCAAGAAAAAGCATTGATGGTCGTCTAAAGTTATAGAAACTTCTGATTAATATCATCAATAATAGGCACAGAGGGAGTTGCTTGCTAAGTAGCCAGGATGCCTGTGGCCTGTGCTACCGTCTGAGTGATCGATGGGGAACTGGAAGCAATTGGGAAAATTGATGATATAGGCATCGAAGGAGTATCAGTGGTATGACTAGATGGTGCAGGCGTAGCTTCTGAGTCCTTGACTGGATCTACATCATCAGGAGAATGGATTTCAGCTGGAGGACAAGTTTTGACCACTGAAAGAACAGGTAGAGGAATATTGCCCGATTGATTGGAATCATGGCTGCTGGAGTTTTCACCAGAATCTTCCTCATCTTGAACATCTCAAGGCTCGTTGACTTGTTGTGTAAGCAAGAGCAAGGTATGAGTTATTTATAATAATAACAGCATTAAAAGTACTTGAAATCTATGAACCTATTGAGGCGAAGATACTGAGTGATGGGAGGCCTCCACAGTGTTATAAAAAGCGCGCCTAGGCACGCGCCTAGGCGCTAGGCGCGCTCAGGCTCGCACTCAGCGCCTCGCCTAGGCCTAGGCGCAGCGCGTTCAAGAAGGCGCGCACCTAGGGAGCCTAGGCGCCTGGGCGCGAGGCGCGCAGCTGTGGTGGAGGCGCAAATCCAGGCCTTCTCCAGTCGCATCTCCCTCCCCTCCACCATCAACACCACCCATCGAGAAGCAGAGAATCCTTACCACAGATACCAGTTCATTGAGGGTAAAGGTCCTTCACTTTTTAAAGTCTAAAGCCCAAATGGATCTCTCTTTCTGTCCGCCGTAACCACGATCTCTATCCGCGTGGCTCGATCTCCCTCCCCTCTTCGCCGAATCTCCGGTCGTCGCCGAATCTCCGGTCGTCGCCGTGCATCTCCCTTCTTCGCCGGTCGTCGCCGTCGCATCTCCGCTCTTTGCCGGTCGTCGCCGCCGCATCTCCCCTCTTCGCCGGCCGTCAGCTGCTCCAGCCGCTAGCGCTGCTTCGGAGTTCAGCCACCGCGGCACCGCCATTGCTGTCCTCTCCATTGCTGCTCTCTCTCTCTCGGAGTCTCGGGTGACCAGTTCCTGCCTTTTCTTTTTTCTTCATACACTGTCCAACTGGACAGTGTATGAAGAAAAAAGAAAAGGCAAGAAGAAAAAAGAAAAATGCAATCTTTTCTTTTTTCTTCATACACTGTCCAATTGAAATTGAAATTGAGTTTGAATTCATACACTGTCCAGGCAGATAAGATTGCATAATATGAATTGAATTGAGTTTGAGATTGAAATTGAAATTGAAATTAATTTGAATTGAATTGGCAATTGATATATGTGCATTTAATCTGATTTGTTAATTGTCATGTGTTTTTTTTAAACATAATTTATTGTTTTTGTGTATTATTATTATTATTATTTATTTATTTTAATATTGCGCCTCGCTTCGAAAAGGCGCGCGCCTGCGCCTTGCGCCTTGCGCCTAGGCTCCAGGGACCTTTTGCGCCTTAGGTGCGCCTGCGCCTTTAATAACACTGGGCCTCCACCACTGATAGCTTTTGTATAAGTTATTTCACCAACTGAAGTATCAAATGAGACATTGTCATCAAAAGGATCAGCATCCTTACTGACACTTTCCTGAGTCAAATCGATGGTAATACCACCCAAATCCTAATAATAGGGTAAACAATAAAATTGAGTAATAAACACGAGAATTAACAAAAGGAGGAATTTACCTTCAGAGACATGGTTCTTGCACTAAATTGAGTCTTACGTGCAATACTTTTTCTCTGGATAGCCTTAGGCTTAGTCATAACTGTATCGACTGGAGCAGTTAAGGAGCCTCATGTTGATCGACCGGCGCGGTAAAGGTCTTCTTGCCCTCTTCAGGTACTCCACTCGAAGCAACAGAGGTTCCTATCTCAGTAGTTAGCCTTTTGGACGACCTAGAACTTTCATCAACTACACAAAGTGAAATCACGCTCAAGTACCCTTTAAAAGTTTATTATCGGAAGATAATACAATAATGAAAGATTTCGTACCTGGATTCAAAGACGATTGGAACCTGATGATAGCTGAAGTAGTCTGAACATGAGGGGCAATGTTTAGAGGAACAATCGATATCGATTCATTTAACTGAGGATTGAAAGGAAGATCATCAGGGACACATTTTGATTACTTTTTACTTTCTCGAATTGCTGCTCTCTTGTGAATAAGAGGAATATCTTCATCTTCATCATCTTTCTCCATCTCTTCAACCTCTTCCTCTGTGGACATATCTTCAGAGGAATCATCTGACTCTTCATAGACATTGTGTTCCTCTGATAAAGGCTCAACAGCAGGTTCTTTACCTTTTTTGCCTTGCGCTGGTTGAGAAGTACCTTCAGAAAGGGATCGGTTCTTTTTTCGGGGGACAATAGGCTGGCCGCTACCTCCTACATTAATAAGCCAAAACATGGTAAACAAAAAAAAAGTTGATATCAGCAGTCAAAGTGGCATCAAAATGAAAATAAGATACATGGACGATATGGGTTGTCTGGAGCTAGATGAACCATGCAATCAACATATTTGATGTCGTCATATAGCTTGGAAACATTGTCTTGATACCAGGAATCAAAAGGAGTAACCGATACAGCAGTACGGATCGCAAAATTTGACATAACAAAATTGTCCATCGATTCGTCAATAGCTTTATCTATCTTCTTAATATGGTTTTTCGTGATTCTCTTTATCCTCTCTTTAGCTTCCAAGAAACCATTATCGATGAAGAAAAGGGCTGGAATCCCTTGTACTAATCCGAATTGTTGACCAAATTGAGAAATGGTGTATCGCTCGTTCCCGCATGTTCCTGATGGTGTATTGGTGATTTGACCACCCACATGAAGAAATCATCCACAAAGAAAACTAGCCCATATCCTTCAGACATAATCTTAAAACTCTATAGACATAGCATCGTCTATATGAGTAGGGAGGGTTCTAAACCAATCAGGTCTGAATTCTCTAGCAAGGAATGGATGTGAACGTTTGAGATGGACAAATTCAAAGAAGAAACGAAAGAAGGACACGAAGGAATGAAGCTTGATTTAACCCAAAGAAAAACGATGCCCATAGGTCAAGAAAAAAATATTGGACTGAACAGGGATAAAGGGGATAAACTTTGGAAAATAAGCTTGCAGCCACAATTGGACCAACCAGAACAAGCCATCGATACTCCAGTGAATCTTCTTATCTACGATAGCCCACATCGATCTGTACAAACTGCCAACAATAAATGTGCAAGTGCGTATTCCCTACCATGAGCTAAGCTGATAGCTAAGTTCATATATTCCTTGGTTAAAGAAAGACTTGAGACACAAAATACATGGTGGGAAAGTCACATCCAAAGAAAAATAACTAACTCTTTCAAATCAGGCGAAGTGTTGGCATTTTTGGATTTGAGGAAATATCTATCGAAAGTGTCAGAATATTTTGAGGAAGAAAGATCAAGGATCAAACCAGTAGGGTTATGATAGGTCAAAGCATTGGCATGATCACCAATCGGCAGAAGGCCTGTTAGGGCACATACATAAAAAATGGTAGGAACCATCATTTTGGTCTTCAACATGAAGGCATTGGTGGTAATCGACCTAAAGCCAAAAGAAGTCGATAAAAGCCATCGATCCACCTTAGGAGGACTCTTGGATATATGAATTAATTTGAAAATACCTTGCCGCCTCCACTGATCGGCAAAAGACGCTGACAAACGGTCAACCCATAAAGCCCAATCGGCATGAATAAGAGTTGGCCAAGATCTAATCACCAAACCAGTATCATTCAAGCCTTTCCAATTCAGAAAAAGGCGAACTGAGAAGTAATTTCTCTGAATCATCAACCGGGTATCCCTTTAAGTAGGGGTGAGCACGGTTCAGTTGGTTCGGTTTGGAGGTTGAATACCAAACCGAACCGATTAACCTCGGTTTAGGAAAAAAAAATCGAACCGAAAACCGAACCGTAGTTGAACGGTTCGGTTTTAACGGTTTGGTTTCTGCGGGTTGAACGGATTGAACGGTTCGGTTTAGACAGTTTGAGCCAAGCTCAAGTTTTGGTAAGTTTAGGACCAAAAATTAATAACTTATACATACTAATAAGCTCCAAAAAACCTGAATTTTTTTATCATAATTAATAACACTTAGTGAGGTGTAAGCGGCGAGTGAAAAATGTGTGTTACGTTAAGGAATTTAGGGTTTATCTCATTTTATATGAGTGGTTAGATAACTAGGGTTAGTAAAAAATAACTAGGATTAGGTAAAAATATAGATATGTTATATTATATACGGTTGGTTCTGTTTATGCTGTTTCAAAAAAATTCGAACCGAACCGAATGTACGGTTTTCGAAAAAAAAAATCAAACCGATTGATTTTTAGATCGGTTTAAAAATAGAGGGATTGGTTGGTTCGGTTTTCACGGTTGGATCGGTTTCAACGGTTTAAATGCTCACCCCTACCTTTAAGGGTTGAGGATAAACCCTAAAAGACGGGCCTAAGATGTGAGGGCTGATAAATTTTGGGCACTGGAATCAGAACATGAGAATCGATGGGATCGACATAAGCCATAAGGGCACCAACACCCCATCGAGGATTAGGAAGATGTTTGACCCCCCCCCCCCCTTCCCCTTATCACCTCGAGGAATAACTCTTTTCTTCACCATGATTCTGAAGAAGCACAAGAAATGAGTAAACATAAATTCTAGGGTTTCCTATGGTCAGGGAAATATGAAAATACTTTGATAAAGATAAAACAGAGTTCAATTTAAGCTCAACATCGATAAAACGGTTAAAATCCAAAGTGTTAGAAGTTGAGTCAAACAGAATTAACTCGCACGACTACATACATCGCGTGAGAAAAGGGGGGCAATGTTGACACCAATATTTTCACAAATAGCATATGAACACGTGGGATGATGATAACCACAAAGAAGTGCATTAATAAAGAACGTGGAAAAAGCACGATTGTTATGCTTATCATCAGTTACTGAATTAAAAGGAAGAGATAAGTGATTGAAAAAGAAGCGCGGGAATCAAAATATTTGAATAACCCGTATAGGAAGGAAGAAACCACTAAAAGAACAACCAGATCAACAATGCCAAACAACGTGATGACAGAGCAAATGGATCAGTAGCAGCAGTTGATAAGCAGTTTCTGAAGCAAGCAGTTATCAGCATGATTGAGAAGACTTCAGATGAAAACGGCCGATCATGGGGCCTGAGAAGTTATTCCTAATGAAGATAAGGAATGGCAGTTGCAGAAAGGAGACGGTTACGAATGATGCAAGTATAAAATGAGATACAAGGCAACAGGAAAAAGGGTCACCAATCCATTAGCAAAAACTAGAATAGGAAGATAGTCTATTTAAATCTTTTAGTCAATCTTTTAGATGATTTGTCTAGTATCGATAGAAAACCCAGTACGCAGTCGAAACTGTGTTCGTTGTATTGTAAGAATTGTCATTGTAATTTCAGTGGGTGCATTGTCTTTAGATCAATTCAGCATGTTATCATCAGTTGGTTTTTCTTTTTAGCGAAGTCCTCAGGCCCGAGAGGCAAAAAATATCCCGTATTGTTCATCGGTTGTGTCACAGGTGCACGATCGATAGTGAGTTTGCCCAGTAGTGCAAACAGCACCACATGTTTTTTACTGCATGCCTTAAGCGGTATCCTTTCTCATCACATAGGGAAGGCAATGCGAGCATACGAGGATTTTACGTGGGGTGCGGGGCAGTGCGGTCGGTGCTGGAAGGCATTAAAGGCGTCATGGCTTGGTGGTAATTTTGGGCAATATGGGGGGTGGTCGGTGGTGGCGTGGTCGGCGGTGGAAGGCTTTAAAGGCAACAGGGCTGGATGGGGAAGGGGTGGCGCACCGTAGGGGGTTTGTGTGTGGCTGGGTGGGCAAAACCCAATGGTGGGGTGTCTATGTGAATGTGATGCATGAGTCTGTGTGTTTGTCATGTCTTTGTGTGTCTGGGTAGGTGGGGGGTTTGTGGGTCTAGGTATGTGTGTGTCTTTTTGCCCGATATGGTCGCAACACTTGCCGAATGTGGATTTTAACTCAAGCAGTTGCCATACGTGGGTTTCAACCATGTCGCTGATCACGGCTACACGAGGAGTTATTGGCTGGGTAGCGGCAGGATAAAAGGTTTATTTGGATTTTAGTTATTTTAACAAGTTGCTCGCAAATCTACCCAACTACTGGAGGGGCCGGGTGAAGAAGCCTCACAGATGTAGGCCTGAAAGGCTAGAATAGCTGATTACTGGCCTGAGAATTTTATGGTGCTTATAGATTGTAATTGTGTTCAAATGTAGTGAAATCCGCAAGTGCAAAAGAGTACTAAACTTCTGATCAGGAAACAACCAATCACTTATTCGTGAAAGTGCTCGACAGATTATAATTTGGTTTGCTCAAATTCGTAAAGTTAAATAACGTAATGTTAAATAACTTAAATGATGACTAACTTTTAGGATTGCATGTTGACCATGAGTTGTCATCTTTTTATTGTAGAATAATTTGCTTCCGACTTTGATACTATCAAGTAAATTTTTTGTAAGGTGAAAGGCTAAAAAGTACTTGCAACCCATGGGGAGGATTTGTTGATTTATTGTGCATATTGTCTTTGAGATCTTTAGCGAAGCAGCAGCTTCTTGTAAATTGTAGGTTCTTTACCTGCCATTTTTTTCCTTATGAAGAATTTCATGCTCAACATTTCACCAAAAGTTTCAGATCGATGCTACCTATTTGAGTTTCTCCACTGTTCCCATGTCTTACATTTCTTTCTTTTTTCCACGTTCTTGGTGGATCATTGGTGTTGGAAGCAACAACAGAAATTACTCCCTATGGTTTCGGTTACGAAGAAATTAATGTTTCACTAAAGCCATGTTAAGAAAGCCAGGGTTGCTAAGCTGATCCCAATAGTGGGTAGGTCACTGTGAAAGTTCAACTTTTGAAAATCAGGATTTGTTACATATTGTTTGGGAGATACCAGATTGTGTTGAATTAGTATCAAGCATGGCAATGTGGACCAAAATAATGTCTAAACTAGCTAAATGGGTTTCCAAGGAGTATAATTCACATAATATTTGCACATGCATGTGTTACAACATAAAGGAATTAGATAGTAGGAAAAGCAAATAAGGTAGGATATTGGTTGTGTTCTTAATGACATAACTATAATTTGTGACAATTATTGCTTCATGGCACTGACACTGCAATATGAAAACAACATTATTTACATGTAAGCAAAAGACTGATGATTCCGCATTTCTGCCTATTTGTAACGCTGATGGTGTTTAAGTTGGTTTTTACACTAGAGAACTGCAAATGTCAAGTACTGCACTCCTTGAATTCATGTAAGTTAACAGAAAATCTACTACTAATTTTAGTAATAGAAGTTGAACAACTAGCCACCAGTACACCAAGTAAAAATCAAGTCATTAAACAGTCCCACCATTACCATCATTACTTAACCGCAACTTATCTTGTTTACAAATGAAAATGAAATCCTAATAACCAAAATTAATAGCTAAAAAAATGAATGACTAAATAATTGATCTCCATTTAGTAGTTCCCAAATACGATAAACTTGGAGCTTCAATGCTTGCGCAACACTCCTCTACGTGATGTTCCTCCATTGAGTTCTTCTGGGGTAGCAAAATCCTATAAGGAAAAGAATTAGACATTTTTTTTTAACCAAAAGTTATTAAAAAATAAAGAATACCCATGGGTTCACATTGCAAGAGTTAAGCAAAGCCATGAAACTGTCAAATGATCCCTGAAAAAGACGTGCATTTTCATTGACGTATTATTACACCGGAAAAAACATTCTTAAATAAATTAAAATTGTTATAATCTGACTCAAAAATGTGTGACATTGATATTACCAACAAAGGTATGAAGTCATGGTGAAAGTTGTTTTTACATTGGCTCAGAATAATTATATGACAATGGTTGTGAAATCGATGTTAAAGGCACATCAAGGGCAACATGGGTTGTAAACTACATATCTTGATCTTCAAAATAAATAAATTTCGTCACAATATACAATATGTATGCAAAAGCACATAAATATTTCTTAACAGTAAAATGTATAATAGTTACCATCAGTTTTCCTTGTAGGAAGTTGGATAGTTGGTCCTTCAGGTGGCTTCTTTTTTGTGCCTTCTCAAGTGGCCCCTTGATCCTATTATCATGTGTTCCCTTAACCCTTACGGAGATCCATAATCGGCAAGCCATCAACAAGAAGAGGAATATTAGTCGCCTCACTAGATGCATCATCATTTCCACACTCTTTTCCATGTCTTTTAACTTCTTCTTCGGTTCTATCTAAATAAAGAAAAGCGATTTTGGCCACTTCATTGCCACTGGCACTCAAACTCATTACAACAATAGCTCTCCGCATCAATTTGTTCAGACGTAATGTCTTTGTTTCTTGGGACATATTCGGTGGAGTCGAGCGATGAACTTTATCATCCCTTGCAATACCTTGTTCGCACCTTTTGTCCATCTTTTCAACACAAATTGCTTTGGGATTCTTTTGGCTTTAATACAAACAATTAGTACTCTTAAAGCATGATGACACAACCACCCTTTTGACTCAAACAATTGGTAAGAACAACTTATCTCGCTTCCAACGAAGTTAAAGAAAGCTTATGCTCTCTTTTACCACCTTCGCATGTTAACAAATAATGACTAATTGTCCCACCTTGGCTTGTATCTAGAACATGTTCCGAAAAACTTTGATCAAATTCATGTTGAATCGATCAAAAAAAATGGGGTGTGTGTGTGTGTGGGCGTGCAAATGCAAGTGCGTGTGTGCGTGTGTACACTTATGATGCATGGTTCAAAAGTCCACTCTGCTTCACAACTACTTTTGGCTTACCACGTGCAGAATCAAAATCACCTTCCAGTTCTTTCTCACGCATTTTGATTGCATTTTCTCATAGTAATTTCAATCAAATCATTGTCTTGCATGCCATGTCTTGAATTATTTGTGCTCTCATTTCTTTGAGTTAACCTTATATCAGCAGAAAACATATCCTTACTAAATACGCCACACCATTTAAAACATGATTCATATAACTTGTGAATCCAACTACTGTCTCTGAATTTATACTTATCAATCATCACTTTCCAGGTAGAATCAAACTCTTTCACAGTTTCACAATCGTAATGGTCTATGAGCTGCATTTTTAGCAATATGCCATTTGCACAAATGATGAGGAGTGTTAGGGAATACCTTGCTAATGGCATTTGTCATAGAATGGTCTTAATCCATGAAAATGGTCTTTGGAGCCTTATCCACATGGCCTCTATAAATGATTGAAACAACCAAACAAAAGAAGCAGTGGTCTCATCTAACAATTTCTACAATGATGATTTACACCGACGAATGGAACACAAATCATATTGTATTTATTTGTGCAATATGCTGCGCCAAAAATTACTACATCACCATAAGATTCATAATCTTACTTCGACATCCCATCGCACTGAAAATATGTGTTAACCGGTTTAGATTATCTAATCTCACTATGTGAAACAAGATGGGATCTTTTACATGTAATTGTTAAAATGGTTCATAAGACTTTGAGCATCCCCATAACTAAATATTTAGACATTTCCGATTGCAAGTAGTTCTAAGTATCAAGCAATATACAACTAACATTTCTAATTCCTCCCATATCAATTGCCATGAACCCAAATGACTTAGTTGCTCCCACACCCACCATTTTGAAAATGTGAAGAACACCCTTCACCCCTTCTGTTACTCTTGTATAGGATCTAATCCAACGTCTTTTGTGTTCACCGAGACAAATGGGTGGTTCTGGATAGGTTAAACTTGATAACTGCTCGTATACCATTTCTAATTTTCAACTTAATATACGAATCACATCCACACCAACTTTCTATCTAATCGACCTTTTTTTCCTCGCGAGGAGGAAGATAAGGTGAATGCCCCTGACGTGAACACAAAAAATTACATCATCATAGCTTCTGACTTTTGCCATGAATATACTTTTGACCTCTTCCAATGCCAAACCCTTTGATGATGGCATATGCATTTTATGTATCAAAAGTTCCATCTTCACTATTATACATCATTCGAAATTTGAACTCAAAATCATCACCAACCGATGAATGAACATGGATATCTCATCATCAATAGCACCAATATCTACAGATTAAAAAGAAAAAAATTAATTCATAGGTCAACCACAAATTTTTCAATCCATGCATCAACCAATTTTCTAAGGCACATTTTGGATATTGTGTCACTTAAAAGTACCAAGATTAAACAAAAAAGATACGGAACTTACCCATACCAGTAGCTTCTTTCCCTTTGTTACTGTTCTCATTGGAAGTGCATAACAAAATTTTCTTTGGGTAACAATCTACAAACAAATGAAGCATATTATATAAATATGTTATCATGTCTATTGTTATACCTTATAATTAATGGGTGCCAGACGTATTTTGGTTCATTAGTTCACTATAGAAAAAATAGATATGTGATCATCTATGTGTATCTAAAATCAACAAAAATACATCCTTCCGCATAGCCAAATATATGATGGTCACAACGGAAAGATTTCTATGTGAAAAAGGACAAATTTGCTAAAGAATGAACACACAGCACCATAACTATATAGTATGACAACTACCAAAATATAGTGTCATGTGTATGTTTCTCATGTTATTTCAAGCTTTAACCCCAACAAAAATGCCATGCCCTACAAGCCAACCTCCCAGCATAACTGGCTCTGCTTGTCCGTCTCCCCAAGTCTGGAATATGATATGATATATATAGACTTACAATTAGATAAAATTGGTTGCAACATGATTGTTAATAAATTGGGTCAGTGGACCCATTATCCGCCCACTAACAGATAATGTGTATTTGTTAGTCTGGATAATTACAGTTAATTAGAGGATATTTATCTCCTAAGTGTTTGAGATAAATACAATATTTATCTCCTAGGTGTTTGAGGTAAATACAGTCTTTATCTCCTAAGTGTTTGAGGTAAAGCTAGTCTCTAATACTATCTCTATATAAAGGCTAGAGATATCCCAAGAAATCATAAGTCACAGACAATAAGTCACAAGACAATCCCTTTCTCTGTTGCACTCTCTCTAGAGTATCACCGAGCTCTAGGATTTGGTTTGTGGATGAAGAACTCGACTCTAGTAGCCATTTTTCGTGCCTACGATAAAGATCAAGCGTGTTGGAGGCTCGTAATAACAAGGATCCTTCGTCGGATTTTTTGGGGACTTCGTATGGTATGTTTCTGAACCCACTACGTCTTACGTGGTAGCGCATTTATTTGTTTCAACATTGGTATCAGAGCATGATTACTTGGTGATTCACCTTTAACATGCTAGTATGATATATATATATATATATATATATGCGTGTTGTGATTTTTTATCGGATACATATATGAGACCCATCAAGAAAAATTCAAAATTTTAACATGTTATTCTGAAAAATAATTATATGGTTTTATTCCCCTATGCTTGAGGATGAACTCTATAAAATTTCATGATTATTGGATGCATGGTTTTGTGAGAAATCATGATTTTATTTTTCAGGAAAACTGTAATTTTTTTGAATTTTAGGACTCAAAATGGAGCATGATATTCAGTTTTTATCATGATCAATTGGTACAAAATTAATATATGTCGCAGATCCACTTCAGGTGGAGCTATCTCTTGGTATAGCAGGAAACAGTCTTGCATCGCTCTATCCATGATAGAGTCGGAGTATGTTGCTTGGACAGCAGCAGTCCAGGAAGTTGTTTGATTGAGGTCATTCATACAGGCTCTGGGGATTACAGCTCATATAGATGGGGCTGTCACTATTGTAAAGGACCCCAAATATCATGGGAAGGCCAAACACATAGGCCTTCGTTATCACTTCATTAGAACTTTACTTGCGCAAGGAGAGGTGACCATAAAGCATATACATTCTGGCAAAATGGTGGCTGATTCTTTGACCAATCATATTGCTAGAGATGTTTTTCTTTCTCACATTAGGAGTATGGGACTACGTAGGGTTTGATATGTTTATGGCATCGTATGTACTTGACATTATTTATTATATTTTTTAATTCCTTGATTTGAGTTTATTTTGGAATGAATGGATAATTTTTGTGATTACATATACATCCTTATTGAGAGTGTCACCAGGCTTGAATTGACCCACTCACATGGGTAATTCACCTTGGCGCTCAGATAGCGAGCAAGATGAGACATAATTATCTTAGGCGCCAAGAGGGCAAATAAGATGATACAGCCTATTAAGTAAACATGTCGCCTTGGTTGGATCTAAGATGAGACCTAAAAATGTAGGTTGATCATAGAGTATCTCCAGAACTCTATGTAGCCTGTTTACAGCCGAATGTGAGATTTCAGGCAGACATTATGAGAAAGACTGGGCTGAAAAACTCAGGTGAGGCGCTTGTACAGTAACTAGACGCAGATTCGTATGGCGTATTTTATTATACATTTATATGACACGCCCTTGCGGGTTATGCCATTGCATCCAAATCATACTGCATGTGCTAACTGCAGACCAACAGTGGGAGTGATGAATGAATCCCTGCTTCGTCACTGTGTGAGCCACTTGAATCGAAATATTTTTTGATCCTATGTAGTACCCTTCTCACCTTAGACTATGTCATGAAGAGAATACTCAATGTCTCTACTTTAGCATGTACCCTTGGGTCATGGATGATGCGGTCTCGTGGGGCATGTCTAGGACAGTGGTTGGGTCTAATTGGAATGACATGAGGGCTTTGGGAAGAAAGTTCAATATTACACCATGTTGTGTGATTCATAGCCCGGGCGACTTTGTCGATTTTTCGTTTCGATATGAGTCATGAATACATAACATATGAGAGGTTTAACACTGTCCACTATGAGGGATTTGAGAGTGTTTAATCTGGTGTAGTTGAACTATCTAAGGTACATACGAGATTTTTTTTAGTGATGTATTGTGTTAGTTTGGTGATAACTTAATACAATACTCCTCAACTGGACATCCTTTCTCGTAGGTCGCACGTTGTATTTCCTGTATGAGGAGATGAGTGGACAAGAGATAAGGCAGGACTGTATAATTTATTTCCCCTGTGTGTGGGCGAGTGGGACCTATTAATAAATTGGGTCAGTGGACCCATTATCTACCCACTAACAGATAATGTGTATTTGTTAGTCTGGATAATTACAGTTAATTAGAGGATATTTATCTCCTCAGTATTTGAGATAAATACAAGGGATAATGTAACATCCCGGAATTTCAGAGCTTTAACACCCGGACTTTTCCGGAGCGTTATCACCCCGAACTCCCGGAGTGTTTAAAACAATCAATACTTAATAGCATAAAAACCTTCATTTCAAATAACTAACTATGAAAACCTATGTCAGAGCCTCTAATCATTACAATTTCCTCAAATCAATTTAAATATAACCAAGAAGTTTACCCGCGTAGGGGTCTTAACAATCAATACTAAAATTTAATTCACTTCCTTACGCTCGCTCGGCTCTAATCCATATTCAGGTAACCTACTGCTGGCTGTCACCTGCGGACAGGAAGTCAAAGGGGAGTGAGCTTTTGAGAGCCCAGTAAGGTCGCACAAAGATTTAAAAATAAGAAAACGATACGGACGATTTGACATTTAAACCAATACAAAATTTTGAAGGCGGAGAAACAGAGCGTTTCAAACAATCTTTTTATATACAATCAAACGATAAATTTGAAAAGGGTTTTGAAAGAAAACCACAACATTTCAATATAAACAAAGGGATGAGTATCAACTCAGTTCCCTTAAATCGATAACCATTTTTAAAAACACTTAAAGCGCAATAAACATAAATAGGAAACGTTGAACATGAGCAGTACAGAAGCAAAGCCACCCCGGCAGTGCTCGATACACTTACATATGCATATGTACACTGACTAGTCTATCTAGGTACTAGTTAAACCCATCTAACAGACCATCCTTATAACGCCAACAATACAGACCATCCTTATGGCTCCCAAGTTACTAACTCATGTCAACATTGAGAAGTAATAAATAGAATTTAAAAATGCTTTACGATGAGCAATCAATAAACATATCAAATGAACAATGAATTCTAAGATTAGATAAAACAGAATTCCAAACGATCGCTATAAGGCTCAATTTAGGGTTTCACGGGTAATTTAAAAAAAACATTTTATATCGATCAATAAAAATCAACATTCGATCTAGTTTGTAAAACTATTGTTATAAGCATTTGAAAACAGAATAACGAAATAGGGTTCGGATAGAAATCCCTTACCTCGGTCCAAGCTAAGCGATGCTATCAATCCTCGATCAAAATTTTCTGAATAAACCTAGATTAGCAATTTATTTGTTAGAACATAATTTATGTCTAATATACTAGAAACCCTAATATCGACTACCCACCACGTGCTTAATTCTAATCCCGAAATCACGCGACTCGAAACGTATTCCACACACGACCAACGTAGCTAACCGGAAATCCTGTACGCTACTTAACGCGTAACTGTATTCCAAAATTTATAATAAATTTCAATAAAATACTTTTATAGCTTAAAACATTAATAAGAGTCAAAATATGAATTCTCTGAAATTTTGAATATTTTCGAATTAAAATAATTTCTTTAAATACAATAAAATCTCATAAATTGCCAAAAAATACTTCCAGCTGCAAACTAAGTCCCATAATCTTTATATTAACTTGGAAATATGTATAAAAATTATAAAAATATAAATCACGAATTAAAAGGCATTAAAACTATTTTTCAAATATTCGTTTTGCTAAACATAATGTGATACGGAAACCATAGCAAATCAACCCCAAAAATCATCAAACTTTTACTGAGTCTTTATCATACTATAAAAACATTAGGATAATGTTTCCCTGAACATTTTCTGGGTTTAAAGGCTCCAAACGAAATTTCCAAATCTGAAATTACAGAAAATACTAAAAATTCATACGATATCAGAAAATTATGAAATTTTGCCAACAATTCTAATATTGTATAACGTATTATACTGCAAATTTTCACCTGCTAACGATAAGCGTGCGTTAACATATGCACGTGTCGATCCTAACGCTAAGCCAAATTTTCCGCTCCGCACTTCTCTTCGTCTTCTTCTGACTACAAACACATTCCACTAGCTGAGCCCCCTCTCTCTTTACAATGCACAAGACAAACACACAAACACACTTAACACAGCTTGCTACTCTCCCTTTCCCCTTCACCCCTCTCCTGCACACAGCATAATACACTTTAACCCACCCACAAACTCTCACAAACACTCACTTGCACACACTGTATGTATACACTCTCCAAACACTAGCTTCACAAACTTTTCACAAGTTACACCTTCATACACACACCCACAATGCACTGCCTTGATCATGCGCACACACAGCATACTGCCCATTCTCTCTCTCCTTTTCGAGCATGTCCCAGCACTCACACACCTGCAGCTCCTCCCTTGAACACACACCAACTCCACGAACACAGCAATACAGCTGTACACCTCCACCTACGCTTGCATCAGCACTTCACACACCCTACGGCAGTCACAAACCCCACAATCCGACACAAAAATGCATATTACGGCAGCCACCATGGCTGCCCGCACAACACGAACGCGCCAACCGCAGCCCCTCACAGTCTCTCTCTCTATCTCTAACCACAATACACACACAGTTGTATCACCCTACAGGCTACATCACAGCTCTTCAAACACACATTAAAATAGTGTAAACTAAGAGGAAAAAGGAATCGACGCTTACCGAAATCGAAACTCAAAATCGCCGTATTTCCGGCACCAAATTCCAATCGCAGGTGTCCTCGTCAGCTTTCTCTTTCTCCCTTTCTCTTTCCCTTTTCTCTTTTCTTCCTGCCGAGACTTCTTTGCTTTTCTGTATCACTCTCTCTCCATTTCTCACGAACACACACACCCTTCTCTGTAAAATTCTCTTTCTCTTTTCTCTCTTTATCTCACTCAAAAATGTATCAGACGTAGGAGAGCGGAGGCCTGGACGGCTGCCCAACAAAGCTATACTTATATATAAAACCCTAAAAGAAAAATTACCAAAAGCCCCCTTCAAGTTTCATTAGTTATTCAAAGTTTACCCAAAACATCTTTTTATTTCAAAAGGGTCCAACGTAATTTGTTACGATAATTTAATGTGCTAAGGAGTTTTTTAATGGGTTGTTATATAACGTCGCTTCATTAACTACCGCTAAAAGGGGCTGCATAAAAATATCAACGCTAACTATAAAAATATTCGCATCTAAAATTTCTAATTAAATCCGATAAAGTGTCGGGGTGTTACAGATAATATCAATTATATCCTTTAGTTTAGGGGTAAATTACAGTCAAAGACGTAAGTTTCAAAATTTTGCACTCGTATCCAAAATGTGAAAATTTGGTATCAGATATGCCCACCGTTAGGGTTCCGTGACCCTAACTAACGGTTTCTGCTAATGTGGCAATACCGTATTTTAAAAATGGCAATACTACCCTCTCCTTCTTCCAATTTCCTGTACATCCTCTCGCACAACCACTGCACCACCCCCGCATCACAACCACTGCAGAACCCAGTCAATCTGTCCCAAGAATCCCACCCCAACATCATAGCTGCACACAGATTCACAAACACACGCACACAGCCTCCGCCTCGTCGTTATCACCATACCACCGCAAGCAATATGTCTTCACCACCCCACTACTCCACCGTACTCAAAGCAGCCCCATCACACTTCAACTCATCACGAATTTTCACCAACAACCATCCCAATCAAACAAATTCAGGAAGAACTTCAAATCGGCAGCCCGACTGGCGGTGCCGAACCTCACGACGGGATCAGGGCCTTGGTCATGCCGTCTTTAAGGAGGATAGCCTCGCATCTACTGTTGGTGCTGGCCACCAAACACCAATCGGTCGTGGCCATGGGGACAGAATATTCCCTGTTGTCTAGGAAGAGCGGCACGGGGATGCCCATGGGGATCTAGACGTAACCAACGGGCATCTCCCAACACTGCCCCAAATGGAATCGTAATTGAAGCCCAACCAAAGGCAGCCCATCGAGGGACTTGCCAGTGATCCTCTGCAAGGCCTCCGTCCTGATGGCGTCGGCACGGTAGTAGTCGCCGAGCTTAGATTCAAGGGAGTAGAAGGGAGTGATGGCGGCGATGATGGCCTTGACAACCTCCTCTTCTTCCTCGAAGGGGAGAGGGGCCGATGCGACCACCGGGTCAACGACCTTCTCGTGTTTGGGAAAAGGGGCGGCGACACAAGGAGCCAAGCGGCTGTCCTCATTGCACGCAGATGAGGTCATTGGCGTCTTCCTCGTCGTCCACGGCAGATTTCTGGCGATTTAATCTCATTCTAATTTAGCTTCTAGAATTGTGGTGATTTAATCCATATGGTGGTGGTCATGGTTATTCAATGTGGAAATGGGTTTGAGACGGTGGTAGAAGGTGAATGACAATGGTGGTTCAATCGATTTGAGAAGGGATAGAAAAAGAGAAGGGGAAGAGAGAGACGAGTGATTTGTTGTAGAGGGCAATTATGTCATTTTACACGAAAATTTAACATCATCCGTATTCCGTGTGGTCAACGGACATAACTGATATAAACGCAAACATGTGTCCTCAACTGTAATTAACCCCTAAACTGAGGGATATAAGTGATATTATCCCTAAATACAATATTTATCTCCTAGGTGGTTGAGGTGAATACAATATTTACCTCTTAGGTGTTTGAGATAAATACAGTCTTTATCTCCTAAGTGTTTGAGGTAAAGCTAGTCTCTAATACTATCTCTTTATAAAGGCTAGAGATATTCCAAAAAATCATAAGTCACAGACAAGAAGTGACAAACAATAAGTCACAAGACAATCCCTCTCTCTGTTGCACTCTCTCTAGAGCATCACCGAGCTCTAGGATTTGGTTCGTGGACGAAGAACTCGACTCTAGTAGCCATTTTCGTACCTACGAATAAAGATCAAGCATGTTGGTGACTCGTAATAACACGGATCTTTCGTCGGAATTTTTGGGAACTTCGTACGGTATTTTTCCGAACCCACTATGTCTTACGTGGTAGCGTATCTATTTGTTTCAACAATGATAAAAGCACTATCTTCTGCTCAACAACCTCTACCAAAAACCGCACGCACGCACGCGTGCACACACTAACCACATCCATTGTTGATGACATCCTCATCTTCCCGTTTTCACTATCTTCTGCTCTCACCATCATCATTGAACGAAGTAACTATACGCACACGTCCTCAACAACCACCACCCAATGCAAAAATCATACACGTACACACCCTAAAAAGTACCCCCCACCACAATTCCAAACATATATATATACATATATATATATATATATATATATATATATATATGGATCGTGATCCATTGCTAGCGCTAGCATTGTTGCTAGCGCTGTTTGGCCGTCCGCTACATAATGTAGCGGACGATAATTGGCCGTCCGCTACATTATGTAGCGGACGGTGCTAACGCTGCTAGCGCTAGCAATGGATCACGATCCTATATATATATATATATATATATATATATATATATATATATATATATATATATATATATATATATATATATATATATATTCAGCTTTTAACGTGTTTACCCAAAAGAAATCATTAAATATGATGTTGGGCCTATTTGAAGGTAAAATGGAATTAGGAAATAAGAAAATTAAGATTCAGGTAGACGAGGGCTGAGGTAATGGCATTTAAGGAAGAGGCAATAACATGGGCCGGTCCTGGGATAACAACACAAACATTTTATGCAACCATGCAAAAAGTATAATAGATATCCATCTCTCTTATTCATAAAGGTCTTTCTTTTCCTTTAGTTCTTATCTTCCAAACAACAATTATGGTAGATTTCATGTCTAAAAAAAACTGTTGCAATCCAATTTTAATTAAAGATAGAGCGAGAACAATAGGAGTGGGATGCAATATCGTTGACAGATCGACGAAAAAGACGAAACTGTGGTGGTAAAGCGTGGTCTCAGTGAGGTGGTGAGGTGGCCGGTGCGAAAGTAAAGGTCAAGGGTGATTGAGCAAGCATTAGATGAAGGAAATAGCAGCAGAGGAGGCTAGTGGTAAGGCAGCCTTCATAAGTGCATTAGGTGGCCATGGACGATGAAGGGAGAGACAAAGTGGGGTAGGATTTGTGTTTTCATTTTTCTTTTTTATTCTTTTTTATTTCATTTAAGTATAGTCAACTATGGTTAAGGGTTAATATCCAGTTAGACATTTGGCCCACAAGCTGCCAACCTTCACAACTTTACTGGTAGTTTAACACCATATAAGCAGATGATGTGGTGTGTTAGACAACCACCAAATATTTTTTCCTTTTATAAATTGTGATTTAAAAAAAATCTTCTTCTTTTAAAGTGTAAAAGAAAATTATAAATAACAGCAAGAATCTTATATTTTCATGGTTGGTCTTCTGCAATTCTTTCTTTGGTTAGTTGGTTATGTGCATTAATTAAGATTATTTGGTCAATCTCCTGCTTGATTACCCCACTGATCCTCAATTTAATTGCTCTGATGTTTACTTTGATCTCGTTTACCATTATTGTTAACATTTGTTGCTCTCCTCTTTGAGCCGTTAATTTTATGCTATTTGATTTAAGATCTTCAAATGTGACATTTGAGCCCTAGCTGTTGAAAACGTGGATTGACTTATTGGGATAAATTTGACTTGATGAGTACATTATTCTAGACATGTAAATAGGTCGGATTACTCGCACACGCTAAAAGAAAAGTGTTTGTTATGGTACTGTTACGTAGTAAAAGGTTTGGACATCTGTGTAGGCTGTTTGAACACGGCAATGTACACTTTGGGTGGCAATCCAATAATAATCATAAATCATCTGAAAAACTTTTGAATTTGTTGGAGTCTCTCAGAATCTTTGAATTTCGGTACCTAAAGTATGTGTTAACCCTACGGTTATTTAACCTAGGATTATATTTTGTTTTCATGATAACTAACATTGATGTTTATGTTGTCTAATATGCATTGAGTTGATGAAGAAATAGGAACAATCTCATACCCATGCAAACAGACTATTAGATGAGCAACACGGTCAAAGACTCTCAACGGAACGCATCAAAGAAGGAATTCGTCAATTGAATTTTACAACGCTTTATTTCCTTCTTTGTAAACTAGACGTAGAGAGATGATCGTTACGATGACTATATACCTAGAACTTGCCCAAAGGTTTCCCTTGCATGCATAAAAGTTTTTCATTCTTTAAAAACTAGGAAACTGCATTTTCAGGAATGCAGTCGACTGCATTGGAATACAGTCGACTGTAATTTGGGCAGTGAGGTATTACAGTCGACTGCATTGGAATGCAGTCGACTGCAATACTTCCAGTAGCCTATTACAGTCGACTGCAAGTTGGAAATTTGAATTTCCAACGGCTACTTTGGGAATACAGTCGACTGCAATGGGACATTGCAGTCGACTGCATTTACCGTTTTGGCGCATTTATTGCTCCACCTACCCCAAACGGTCATATTTATTCCCACCTCTATAAATACTCATTTTGGGCTTAGTTTTGATTCATCAATTGCATTCAAAGCTCTCTTATCTTTCATATTCTCCAAGATCAAAGTAATTGTTCAATCTCTCTTAGTTTTCATAGATTTCTCATCCATTTCAAGAGAGCATTTATTGTGAGCTTACATTTGAGAGATTTACACTTTCATAAGTCATCATACACCCATCTCTCTTGTTCTAGTGCTTAAACTTGTACTCGTCTACTTCTTGAGAGTGAAATCTTGTACACATTTATTCATCTAAAGTTCTTGTATCAAAGCTTGGGGTTGTCAAGCTTTGGGTTTGTCAAAGCTTGTTCTTGATGTGGGCATAGCATCAAGGGATTGTAAGAAGTTCGATCTTGACCCGTAAGGAAGATCATACTAGTGGATTCTAGGGTCTTTCAAGGAACTTCCTTGAAAAGGTGGACGTAGGCTTGAGGGTATATCAAGCCGAACCATTTAAATCTCCGTGTCAAGTATCTCTAAACCCTTCTCTCTTTACTTTATCGTTTTACATTTGTGTTGAGATTGAATAGTTTTGTTTACTTGAGATATTGTGTTTGAGATTTGTTGGTTGTAGCTTTTCAAGTGTTATTATTATCCTCTCTAAGTTTGAAGTATTTACTTGTTATTTTTAAAGTAGTCTTAAAACCCTATTCACCCCCCCCCCCTCTCGGGTTATCTTTTTTGTTTCAAGTGGTATCAGAGTCTCGGCTCTTGTTATATTGGGTAACGTCAAGAGAGTTAATCGATCATGGCTTACGTTGGGGGTATGGAGAGTAGTTCTACCACTAGGCCTCCATTGTTTAATGGGACCTATTATAGTGTGTGGAAAGTTAAGATGAAAATCTACTTAGAATCTCAAGACTATGAGATGTGGGATATTGTTGAGAATGGCTCATTCGTTCCGATAAAGGTGGTTGACAAGGTTGAAGAGCCTAAATCCAAATCGGAGTATAGTGATCATGACAAGAAGATGATTTGTATGAATGTTAGAGCGAAAAATTGTCTTGTGTGTGCTTTAGACACTAATGAACTCAATAGAGTCGTTATGTTTAATTCCGCTAAGAGTATTTGGGATACTCTTCAAGTCACTCATGAAGGAACTTCTCTTCTTAGAGACTCCAAGATGAACTTATTGTTTAGAGATTATGAGTTATTCCATATGCTTCCAAATGAATCCGTTACGGATATGAATACTCGTTTTACTAACATTGTGAACCCTTTGAAGCAATTGGGCAAGGAATTCACTAATGGTGATCTTGTAAGAAATGTGATTAGATCATTACCCAGAGCTTGGGATGCAAAGATCACCACCATCCAAGAATCAAAGAATCTCAATATCTTTCCTCTTGATGAATTGATGTGCTCACTCATGACGTACGAAATGCAACTCAAGACCTTTGATCAAGAGGACGTCAAGAAGAAGCCTACATCAATTGCTCTTAAAGCTTCATTTTCAAACCTTGAGTCAAGTGATGATGATGAAGAATTTGATGAAGAGGATATTGCAATGGTTGCAAAGAACTTCAAGAAGTTCTTAACATTTAGAAGAAATGATGGGAGAAGGCAACAAAATGCTAGCGTCGAAGAGCAGCTTTGCTACAAATGCTATCTACAAAAGGGAGAAGAAGGAAAGAAGAGATGTATGGGAAAAAGCTAAAAGAAGACAATTCTCTAAGAAAGAGAACAAGAAGAAGGAAAAAGCAATGAATGCCGAACATACTCCAACATGGAGTGACTTTGATTCAAGTGATGAAGACAATGAGAAGAATGATCAAGCAAATGTATGATTCATGGCAAATGATGAGGTAA
Organism: Escallonia rubra; assembly: GCA_033065855.1. NCBI lineage: Eukaryota > Viridiplantae > Streptophyta > Magnoliopsida > Escalloniales > Escalloniaceae > Escallonia > Escallonia rubra. Next base: position 279,422 of record JAVXUO010002642.1, on the reverse strand, counting down.
GCTCTTCTTCCGGTAGTGATAGTGATAATGAAAGCTTTGTAGATGCTTATGATAGCTTATATGAGAAATCCAAGAAAATTTTCAAGAAAAATATTATTTTGTCTAAGAAATTCCTTGAAGCTAATAAGCAAATTGAGAAGTTGATAATGGAAAATAATAAGTTGCATGCCAAGAATGAATGCATCTCCAACCATTTATATGTGAAATATGTGAATAACGATTTGGTTGAATTATTTGTTAACACTCCTAGCTCAAAGCAAATCTCTTCCAAAACATTGACTTTAGAAAAACAAAATGAAAATTTAAAAGTTGAGATTTGTGATTTGAAAAAATGTCTTGAAAATTTTGTTGATGGTCAAAACAATTTGGATGTCATGCTTGGACGCCAAAGAATTGGCCTAAACAAAGGTGGTCTTGGATTAGATCCCATGGCCATGCCTCCTAAAATTTTGCAACAACAAGCTAGGTTCAATATTCATACAAAACGACCAAAGAATTATTGCACACCTTTTACACATTGCGGTTGGTGCAACAAGAAAGGGCATACGACTAATCATTGTCCTTGTAGAATTTTTTTTGTTAGAGGTAGAAAGAAAATGTGGATTGTGAAAGGTCAAGAATACAAATGCAAGACTAACACCCAAGGACCCAAGAAAATTTGGGTACCAAAAGTCATTACTTGATTTGTGTTTATAGGTATGTCTCAAAGCAAATTCTAGTAGCAAGAAGTAGATTCTTGATAGTGGATGCTCAAGACATATGACCGGCCGGCAACATATCTCTTTTCACAACGATTGATCTTAAAGAAGGAGGAAATGTGACTTTTGGTGACAATTCTCAAGGAAAAATCAAAGGTAAAAGAACTATTGGTAAGGAACCACATTCAATTGAGAATGTGTTATATGTTGAAGGATTGAAGCATAACTTGCTAAGTATTAGTCAATTTAGTGATAAAGGTTTTAAAGTTATCTTTGAGACTTCTCATTGTACTATACTATCCTTGAAGAACAATGAAACTATTTTGGTAGGTAGTAGAGATAATAAAGTTTACTTCATTCAATTAAATGATTTAGCTAACCAAGATGTCAAGTGTCTTAGTGCTATTAGTGAAACATCTTGGCTTTGGCATCGAAGACTTGGTCACATGCACATGGAGCACTTGAAGGATATTTCAAGCAAAGAACTTGTGAGAGGTCTCCCGAAGATCAAGTTTGAGAAAGATAAAGTATGTGATGCTTGTCAAATGGGTAAGCAAAAGAAAGTATCTCACAAACCGAAGAAAATGGTATCTACTTCTAGACCCTTGCAATTACTTCACATGGATTTGTTTGGACCAATCCCTACTACTAGTCTTGGTGGTAAATCATATTGTTTTGTTATTATTGATGACTATTTTCTCTATACTTGGACTTTCTTTTTGGCTACCAAAGATGAATCTCTAAATGTGTTCACTTCATTTGCAAAACGTGTTCAAAATCAAAAAGGTTATTTGATAACCAACATTCGAAGTGATCATGGTAGAGAATTTGAAAATTCTAAAATAGGAGCCTTGTGTGATGACTTTGGGATATCACATAATTTTTTGGCTCCTAGAACTCCTCAACAAAATGGTGTTGCCGAAAGAAAGAATAGGTCTTTGCAAGAAGCGGCAAGAACAATGCTTAACGAATATGGTTTACCTAAATACTTTTGGGCGGAGGCGGTCAATTGTGCTTCTTTTGTTCTTAATAGAGTTATCTTGCGAAACTTTTTGTTAAAAACCCCTTATGAGCTTTTTAATGATAAGAAACCCAAGGTGAGCTTTTTTAGAGTCTTTGGTTGCAAATGCTTTGTTTTAAATACTAAGGATCACCTTGTCAAATTTGATTCCAAAACCTTTGAAGGTATTTTTCTTGGTTACTCTAATAATAGTATGGCATATAGAGTTTATAATAAAAGTACTTTGGTTGTTGAGGAATCCATTAATGTTACTTGTGATGAGACTAATCCTTTTCTTCGGAGGACTAACATTGTTAATGTAGATGACATGGACAATGACTTGAGAACTTTGGACATAAGTGAAACACTACAAGGCAACCCCAAAGAAATTGATCTAGGGGAGCAACAATCAAATTCTCAAGGGAGAAACGAGGAAGCAATCAATGATGCTTCAAACTTGGACAACTCTCAAGAATTACCAAAAGATTGGACTTACAAAAAGGATCATCCAAGCGATCAAATCTTAGGTAATCCTTCGAGTGGGGTAAGCACTCGACGCTTTCTTCAACAACATGTTAATATAGCGTTTCTTTCCCAAATTGAACCGAAGAACTTTTCTGAAGCTCTACATCATGAATCTTGGATTCTTGTTATGCAAGAATAGCTAGTTCAATTTGAAAGAAATCAAGTTTGGACCCTTGTGCCTAAACCTCAAAACTTTAGGATTATAGGCATAAAATGGATGTTTAGAAACAAACTTGATGAATCCGGAGTCGTGGTTAGAAACAAAGCTAGATTAGTGGCCCAAGGTTATAACCAAGAGGATGGAATTGATTTTGATGAAACTTATGCACCGGTAGCTAGACTTGAATCTATTAGAATGCTATTAGCTTTTGCTTGCTATAGAGATTTAAAACTCTTTCAAATGGATGTCAAGAGTGCCTTTCTAAATGGTTTTATTTTGGAGGAGGTCTATGTGGCTCAACCTCCCAGCTTTGAACATGAAAAATTTCCAAACCATGTTTTCAAGCTTAGCAAAGCTCTTTATGGTTTAAAACAAGCTCCTAGAGCTTGGTATGAAAGGCTAAGTAGTTTTCTTTTAGAAAATGGTTTTTCAAGAGGAAAACTTAACACCACTCTTTTTATAAAATTTAAGGGCAAGGACTTATTGTTGGTGCAAATTTATGTTTATGATATTATATTTGGTGCTACTAATGGATCCTTGTGCGAAGAGTTTGTTTCTTGTATGAGTAAAAGGAGTTTGAAATGAGCATGATGGGAGAACTCACCTTCTTCCTTGGATTGCAAATCAAACAAAGCAAGGATATAATCTTTATCAACCAAGCCAAATACACCAAAGAGCTACTCAAGAGATTTGACATGGAAGCATCAAATGCTTTTGACACTCCAATGAGCTCTTCATTAAAGCTTGATAAAGATGAAAAGGGTAAGGATGTTGATATTAAGCGCTATCGAGGTATGATCGGATCACTCCTTTACCTTACCGCAAGTAGACCCGATATAATGTTTAGTGTTTGTTTATGTGCTAGATTTCAAGCTTGTCCTAAGGAATCTCATTTGATTTCCGTCAAGAGAATCCTTAGATATCTTAAAGCCACTCACGATTTAGGGTTATGGTTTCCTAGAAACACTTCCTTTTTTGACCTAATTGGTTACTCCGACGCCGACTATGCCTGCTGTAAAACCGAGCAAAAAAGTACTAGTGGAGGTTGCCAATTCCTAGGTCACTCTCTTGTTTCTTGGAGTTCGAAAAAGCAAAACTCGGTTGCACTCTCTACCACCGAAGCCGAATATATGGCGGTTGGTGCTTGTTGTGCAGAAATTCTTTGGATGAAACAAACCCTTTTGGACTTTGGACTCAAGTATGATCACATACCTATCTTATGCTATAATACTAGTGCCATTGACTTGAGCAAAAATCCCATCCAACATTCACGCACAAAGCACATAGAAATCAAACACCATTTTATCCGTGATCATGTGTAAAAAGGTGATATTGTTCTAGATTTCGTGGACACAAATCACCAATTAGCGGATATCTTCACTAAACCTTTAGATTCGAAGAGGTTTACCACTCTTAGAAGAGAACTTGGCATGTCTTCACCTATGTGACTAAATGTTATATCTATTGTGCATAATCATGCAAGTTGCACTTCTCATGCTTGAACATTATTTAATATGCTTAAAGCATGCTTTGGTTGATGTTTCTCTTTTCAAAATTATTGATTTTGTTGATATTAATTTAATCTCATTTGATTTGCACACACTCATATTTCTAAATCCTTTACACTTCCTATTTGTGCTATTTTTTTAAAAGGTGCTTGGTACACCTTTTGATGGGTATTCAAATACTTATGTTTTATTGTTTGAATGCCCTTGTTGGCTATATTGATTATCCATGGATGGATACATAATTTGATCATTTTCACACACACCCCGATCTTTTTTTCAATGATGTCAAAAGGGGGAGAAAATATTGTTGATTCATACTTGTGTGGATTTGATATGAGCATATTACTTGAGTTAGGGGGAGCCCTATATTGCTTAAGATAGGGGGAGCTTATCGTCATGATTCTTCTTTTAACCCCTTATGGTTTATAATTGAGATTGTCTTGCATCTTTGCGTTTATTATCTTATATATCTCATATTATTTGAATCAATGTTTGACATCATCAAAAAGGGGGAGATTGTTAACCCTACGATTATTTAACCTAGGATTATATTTTGTTTTCATGATAACTAACATTGATGTTTATGTTGTCTAATATGCATTGAGTTGATGAAGCAATAGGAACAATCTCATACTCATGCAAACGGACTATTAGACGAGCAACACGGTCAAAGACTTTCAACGGAACGCATCAAAGAAGGAATTCGTCGATTGAATTTTACAACGCTTTATTTCCTTCTTTGTAAACTAGATGTAGAGAGATGATCGTTACGATGACTGTATACCTAGAACTTGCCCATAGGTTTCCCTTGCATGCATAAAAGTTTTTCATTCTTTAAAAACTAGGAAACTACATTTTCAGGAATGCAGTTGTCACGCCCCTACCCGGAGGCGGACCTAAATCTGTCACGCCCCGACCCAGAGGCGGACCTACACATACTATTTCAAAATATTCCTGCTTACCAGAAATATAATACCCAAAGAATTTTACCAATAACATAACCTCAAAATGATAATCAGAGCCCTAAATGTATCCCAAATCAAAAGCATTTGTATTTATCCTCAAAGTCTAATAAATGCAGCGGAAATCTAATAACAATAGTCACTTCCCAAACATTGGGGTTACCAAAAGCTACTTAATCAAACTATTACAAGTTCTCTTTTTCAAGTTACTAAAAAGAGTCTACAATTAAAGAACAATTCTGACTCATGCTTATAGATAACTCCTCTACTGATGTCTCAGCTTAAATACCTGAAATGGGAGGAGAAAGAGGGGTGAGCACAAAGCCCAGTAAAGATCACACGCACACACCCACAGAGTACAACGCAGGTATCCAATAATATGTAGCTGAGTCAAAACGAAACATATGAAAACAAGGTGCAAAGACGATAGTAAATCTTGGCACGACAAATCTCAGTACGGGATATTAACCCATCAAAGGTCGAATCAAAGTCAAAGGTCATAATCAACTAATTGAACTAATAATCAAAACAATACAATTACGTAACACGTCATTGTAAAGCACGTTAACCTAAGCACGCGGAGGTTCTAAGTCAAAGTTGCATACCGGTAGCAATTGCCATATCATGTCATGGCATCACGTTAACCTAAGCACGTGAAGGTTCTAAACATTAGTTCAATTCAAATGGGTCCAATAGATTTCAAAATGTCTCAAACGCATAAGAACCGCAAAACATCAAAACTTTACATTTCAAGTGAGGTATCTTAACAATTTCTAAAAGTACTTGATTTTATACTTAAATCGAAGAGTATGAAAAGACGAGTGTAACGGAAGTAAAATCGCTTTAAACTGACCTCGTATGAGCGCAGAATTATTATTATAAAATAACGATACATGGAATGAAAAGAACACAATAGTAAAGACGAATGATGGATCGACACATGGCAGTATGCCCTTAATGGAGCTACACGCCTCTTGATGAATCTGGAGGAAAAGTATGCCAACTATTATGTATGATGAGTAGTATGATCCATGGTGTATGGTATGTATGGGTAGACGGACCAAAGGACGCATCACGTAGTCAGCCTATGCGTGACACAGAGAAAGAGACAGACACACATTATGCACATAGTACACGAAAACCAACATATTTTTATGTGCAGAAGAGGTTTATCCATCAGATACGGGCACCAATAGAAAAGAAAACGACAAAATGTATATAACCGATAAAAACACCATGAAGATTCCAAATATACAAATCAATAAGAAATCGATAGCTCAACGATACTGGTGATCCGAGGTGGATGTTGTAAGTAAAAACCCTTACCTCAAATCTATATAATAGTCTTCACCAAATTGCGATCGCTTCCGAAAACCACAAAACCTAAATATTATAATTAACCCACTTACGTTAAAATCTTAACAACCACAATTCTAATATCATCTAATTCATCCTTATAATCAAAAGTGGGTTCAAGAATCTTACCAATTGTGCACAAAAGATTGCAATCCTCCAAAACCCTAGTTTTCTCCTTCTTCTATTTCTCTGTAACCAAAACTGAATATATCGTAAACAGACTTGGCTAGCCCTTAAAAGTCTCTAAATTTGATAAATAATTAAAAGACCCCTAAATATTCATTACTTATTCCAAAATACCCCAAAAATAATTAAATTTGCAAAGATACTCTAAATATAACAATAATTAAATTACTAGTTATTTTGGGGTCTTACATCCTCCCCTACTTATAAAATTTTCGTCCTCGAAATTTTCGTACCTCAAGTTATCGAACAAGAATGGATACTTCTTTCTCATCAATTCCTCGAGTTCCCACGTCGCCTCCTCCACAGCATGGTTCCTCCAAAGCACTTTTACCAAAGGTATAGCCTTGGTACGCAAAATCTGATCTCGTTTGCCTAAAATCTCGACAGGCTGCTCCTCCACTGATAGGTCCTCACGAATAAGTGAAGGCTCGTACTCCACAACATGGGATGGGTCGTGCACGTACTTCCTCAAAACAGACACATGAAAAACATTATGCACACGAGACATATCCGGGGGCAAGGCAACACGATAAGCAACAGGGCCAACTCTATCCAAAACCTCATAAGGTCCAACATATCTAGGACTCAACTTTCCCTTTCTTCCAAACCTCATCAAGCCCTTCCATGGTGAAACTCGCAAAAAGACATGATCACCAATCTCGAACTCTAAATCCCGACGACGATTGTCGGCGTAGCTTCTCTGGCGACTCTGCGCTACACACATACGATCTCTAATTAATTTTATCTTGTCCGAAGTATCTTGAACAACCTCGGGTCCCAATAAGCTTCGCTCACCAACCTCATACCAACATGTAGGTGATCGACATCTACGCCCATATAAAGCCTCGAACGGAGCCATCTCAATACTTGCCTGATAACTATTGTTATAGGCAAATTCAATCAAAGGCAAATGCGCATCCCAATTACCTTGAAGATCTAACGAACAAGCACGTAACATATCCTCTAGGGTCTGAATAGTACACTCAGACTGACCATCTGTCTGTGGATGAAAAGCCGTACTGAAATCCAAACGAGTGCCTAAAGCCTTGTGCAGACTAGTCCAGAAACGAGATGTGAAATGTGGGTCTCTGTCAGATACAATAGATATTGGCACCCCGTGTAGCCTAATTATCTCCTGAATATATAGCTTAGCCAACCTCTCAGTAGTATAGTTGGCACAAATAGCAAGGAAATGTGCGGATTTGGTCAAACGGTCAACAATAACCCAAACTGCATCATGCTTACACGAGGTCCTCGGTAAGCCAACTACAAAGTCCATGGTCACATGTTCCCACTTCCACTGGGGAACCCCTAGTGACTGTAACTTACCTGCAGGTCGCTGATGCTCGGCCTTAACCCACTGGCAAACCATACACCTCGATACGAAGTCTGCAATCTCCCTCTTCATACCACTCCACCAAAAGTTCTCACGAAGATCTCTATACATCTTAGTACTACCAGGATGTACAACAAAACCTGAATTGTGAGCTGACTTCAATAATTCTGCCCTCAATTCTGAAACTGCTGGGACACATAACCTTGATCCCATCCTTAAAGTACCATCATCCTCAAGATGAAATTCAGGTCGTTTGCCAACCTTCACATCCTCTACAATACCAAGCAAGTATGGGTCACTCATCTGAGAAGACTTGATTCTCCCAATAATAGAAGGTTCAACCTGCAAATATGCCAACTGTCCATCTGAACCACCAATTCGGATCTCTAACTCCAAACTCTCTAACTCTGCTAACAACTGCGGCTGATGAGTAATCAAAGCTGCTAAGTTACCCGAACTCTTTCTACTTAATGCGTCAGCCACTACATTAGCCTTACCCGGATGATAATGGATCTTGAAATCATAATCGTTCAGTAACTCGAGCCAACGACGCTGCCTCATATTCAACTCCTTCTGTGTGAACAGATATTTAAGGCTCTTGTGATTAGTATAGATCTCACATGTCTCACCATAAAAATAATGCCTCCAAATCTTAAGTGCAAACACAACTGCAGCAAGCTCTAAGTCATGAGTAGGGTAGTTCCTTTCATAATTTTTCAACTGGCGTGAAGCATATGCAATAACATTTCCATGTTGCATAAGAACACAACCTAACCCTTTCAAAGAGGCATCACTATAAATAACGAATCCACCTGAACCAGAAGGTAGTGCGAGAACTGGTGCTGAAACCAACCGGTTCTTCAATTCCTGAAAACTTTTCTCACAAGCCTCTGACCAAACAAACTTAACTCCTTTCTGAGTCAACTGAGTCAAAGGGCTAGCAATGCTTGAGAATCCCTCAACAAAACGACGATAATACCCAGCTAGTCCCAGAAAGCTACGAACCTCCGTCACAGAAGTCGGTTTACTCCAATTCACCACGGCCTCTATTTTCGATGGATCTACAGAAATTCCATCCTTTGTCACTACGTGACCTAGAAAAGAAACTTGCTCTAGCCAAAATTCACACTTCTTGAATTTTGCATAAAGCTTCTGATCTCTTAGTATCTGCAGAACTTGTCTCAAATGTTGCTCATGTTCTTCCCGACTTCTTGAATAAATAAGGTAAGTTTCGTGTAAGCTGAAAACCTAACAAAACCAGCACTAGGAAAATTCTAAACCAAAAACTATGCCACCGGCGACGAGTTTTCGATGATCATCTCATCTCAGAGGGGCTCCCAAAGATCCTTTTGCAAAGGATTTTGTAGGAAAGGAATGGGAACGAACCCATGAAGAAACACAATCACAAGTGGAAAATCAAAAACAGGGGAGTATTCTCATTTTGTTAGGCTCGGAGAAATTTCAAAATGTAGGAGATATCAGGCCGGAAAGTGTGACGGAATCAAGTGGTGATTCTGATGAAGGGACTGGTTTTAGCACACCAAATACACAACCCATGAATATAATGAGAAATTTGCAGAAAGAACATCAGCCTGGGCGGAAGCAGAGTGTTGGCAATCATGAAAGTGATCACCTACAGATTGATCAATTAATAAAGCAACTGGAGATATTGAAGAAAGAGAACTCTGATCTCAAAATGGAATTATGTAAGAAAATCCAAATGGCACAAAATTTGGATCAAGGTTCTCAAGATCAGACAACAAGATTTTTTGGGGAAATTCAAGAGTATGCATTGAATTTGGGGGCACGTGGAAAATCGCCAAACCGCAACGACAGGCCACGCGTTGCGCGTGCAATGCCTTGGTGTGAGGAAAAGTTTGATGTGGCTGATGATATGGAGGGTGAGCAAGACATGGCTGCCGAGATGGAAAAAATGAATTTAAAAGGGCAGTTACGGGAGGTTAAGGCAGTTACAACAGATTTTGAAGGAAATGATAAAGGGGGAAAAGAACCAACGAGGAATTTTCAGGTTTGCCCTCCACTACTTCATCTAAATTCACATATCATACAGAGACTGGAAATCACACTCAGGCTAAAATGAAGAATTCCCACGTTGCTATGGTCAGACCAAATAGGGATTGGATAAAAGAAAACAGTCTGGAATACATAAACCCACAAGAGATTAATGGCAAAAAAGGAGTTCAATTTACCATGGAGGGCATATAGGAAGAAAGGAAGGTACGGCAAAACACATTTGTGGCTTATGTGCTAGGAGCAAGACTACATGTACAAGTAATGAAGGGTTTTTTGGAAAGAAAATGGAAGCAGTATGGTACAATTTCCATAAGCTTTATGAAAACAGGAATTTATCTAGTTAGATTTGATTCGAATGATGCATATAATCAAATACTGGAGAAGGGATCATGGTTTTTTTAAAATAAACCAGTTATTCTTAAACCTTGGAATACTAGTATGTCTATTGAGAAAGAAGAATTGGATATTGTGCTTGTCTCGATAAAATTACTATATCTACCATTACAATTTTGGTCAACCAAGATGATCAGTCGAATTTCTAGTTCTATTGGGAAACCTTTGTACATGGATAATATGACAGCAACAAAAGAAAGGGTGGCTTATGGCCGAATTTGTGTAGAAATAAAATTGGATGGTGAATTACCTGAAGACATACCAATTGAAGGGCCTGATAAGCAAATTTTTATGCAGAAAGTGGAGTATGAATGGCTGCCAATAAAATGTACTTTTTGTAATTTTATGGCCACCGTGTAAGCAAGTACTTTAAGAAGCCAAAAGTTGTGTATAAATGGGTAGCAAAGGAAAAAGAACCTGAAGTGGTGGAACCAATGATAACAGAGTCCAGGCAGTATATTGAGAATAAACCAGAGAAAAGTTTGAGCAATTCAACATCTCAATCTAATCCTGAATGGACTGTTGTGAGATCCAAAAGCTCTGGGAAAGCTATAGCAAACAGGAAAATGGAATTGGAGGTAATAACAGCCAACAGCTTCAGCAATCTTGAGAATTATGAAGAAATTGAGGAAAGGGAATTAGTCCAAAGCTCAGAAGACAATATGTTGGGAAGGCTGCCCAAGCAGGATTATGAAAAAAGAGGGGAACCAGGTGGGAAGGCAGTAGAAATTTTATGATGTTGAGTCTTGCTAGCTGGAATATAAGGGGCCTAAATGACCCTAAGAAACAATATGAAGTGAAGAAAGAACTAAAGAAATATAATATTGGAATTGTGGGTTCACTAGAGACAAGAGTAAGAGTGGAAAATATTGACAGGATTACACAGAAATAGAAGAAGGACTGGGAATTTGTTCATATTGTAAATAATAGATGTATCTCAAGGATCTGGATGGGTTGGAATACACAAAGGGTGCAAGTAACTATTCATAGCTCATCAGCTCAATATATTACTGGCATAGTGGTATCTGCTGAGCATACTTTTTACTTGACTTATGTATACAGTCATAATAAAGGTGGAAAAAGGAGAGTATTATGGCAACACTTGACTCAGAAAGCTCAGATTTTTGGAAACATTCCTTGGTTAATCATGGGTGATTTTAATGTGGTAAGAACTGAAGAGGAGAAATTAGGAGGAAATGGGATCAATCCTATGGATACCAGAGAATTTAATCAATGTCTCTATGATGCTCATTTGACAGAGTTACCTACCACTGGGTTATTTTACACTTGGTGTAACAAGAGAACTAAAGAAACCATCTTGTGCAGATTAGATCGTGCCTTGCAAAATGAAGAATGGTTAAGTAAGTATCCAAATACACAAGTTGAAGCATATGCCCCAGGATTATCAGACCATGCCTTCTTACAAGTCAAAATAAGGTATGAGGAGTATAAGGGGAAAAAACCTTTCAAGTTCTTCAATTTTTGGATGAAGCACTGGTCTTTCAAAGGCTTACTGGAATCTAGTTGGAAAGAGAAAATTGATGGTACTGCTTGTTTTCAGCTAAGCACTAAGTTGAAGAAGCTCAAACATGTTCTAAAGAAACTTAATGGTGAACATTACAGTAATATTTCTCTGAGAACTGCATTGAAACTACACGAACTTCAGAATATCCAAAATCAAAATTTGAAAGATCAAGACCTGAGTTTGATTATGAAGGAAAAAGAAGTTTATGCACAATATTATGATTTGGTTCAAGCTGAGGAAGCATTTTATTTTCAAAAAGCCAGAGTAAGAGAATTGAAACTGGGGGATGGAAATATAACATATTTCCATAAAAAGATACAACTCAACAGATCCAGAAATAAAATTATGGCTATTAAGACTGTGGAGGGACTACAAGTCACTGGGGCCAAGGAAGTACACCAAGTTGCAATAGATCATTTTGCCAACTTCCTTGGTAAACATGTTCCCCCTACTCAGATGTTAAGGACTAGGCTGGATATGTTCATCAAGAAGAGAGTGGAACCACAGGATCAAATGAATTTGTGTTCACTAATCCAGGAGATGGAAGTTAAGGAGGCAATATTCTCTTTCAAACACAATAAAGCTCCAGGACCAGATGGCTTTAGTGCTAAGTTTTATCAATAGAATTGGGATATGATAGGGGAAACAGTCACTGGTTCAGTGTTGGAAATGCTCAACAAAAACACAGGAATCAAATACTTCAATAATACAGCTTTGATCTTGATTCCTAAAATTCCCTGTCCTAGTACTATGAAGGATTTCATACCTATAGCTTGATGTAATGTAATCTATAAGTGTGTCTAAAATCCTGAGTACTAGACTTAAAAAGGTACTACCGAACTTGATCTCCCAAAGGCAGGCTGTTTTGTAACAAACAGAAGTATAGCAGACAACATATTATTGATGCAAGAATTGGTGAAAAACTATCACAAGAATGAAGGCAGTCCAAGATTTGTCATGAAAGTGGATATTCAGAAGGCATATGACTCTATGAGTTGGGAGTTTTTACAGACTGTAATGGAATGTATGCAGTTCCCTTCACTGTATATAAGTTGGATTATACAGTGTGTTACCACAGCAAAATTCTATGTTAACCTCAATGGGTGCATGGATGGCTATTTTGCTAGTGCTAAAGGTCTAAGACAAGGGGACCTTATCTCCCCATATATTTTTCTTTAGTAATGGAAGCTTTCTCAGGGATGATAAATACATATTCTAATCTTGAGGATTTTCATTTTCATCCTAGATGCAAGGAATTACGAATTAGCCATCTTTGATTTGCTTATGATCTGTTTTTTATTGCTCAAGCTAAAGTTGAAACCATGGTGATTATCAAGATGGCATTACAGGAGTTTGAGGAGTTATCAGAGCTGGCATCAAATTTGGATAAGAGCTCTGTATTTTTTGCTGGTGTAAATGAGAGAGATTTTGAAAACTTGGTTGATATCATAGGAATACCAGCAGGGAATCTACATGTTACTTACCTTGGAGTGCCTTTGATTTCTACAAAATTGCAGTATAAGGATTGCAAAGTGTTGATTGAGAGAGTGACTAAGAAAATCAACAGTTGGGCAACTAAATACCTATCCTATGCAGGTAGGATACAACTGGCATGTACTGTGTTGCTCAGTATGCAAGTGTACTGGTGTAGTATCTTCATACTACCTAAGAAAATACTAAGGCAGATAGAGGCTAAAATAAGAGCCTTTATATGGACTGGAAAGGATAGTGCAGGGCCAGGAGCAAAAGTAGCTTGGGAACAAGTATGCTTGCCAAAAAAGGAAGGAGGGCTAGGTATCAAAAACATGGAGGAATGGAATAGAGCAGCAATGTGTAAATATCTATGGGACTTGGCCAGGAAAAAGGAGTCTTTATGGATTAAGTGGTGTCATATGTTTATTATAAAAAATAGACATCTTTGGACATTCAAGCCACCTGCAATGTTGTCTTGGACATGGACAAAGTTAATGAAACTTAGGGACATTGTTCAGCAATGGATCAAATATAAAGTGGGGGATGTGAAATCAACTTGGCTATGGTTAGATACTGCAAGAGGATCAATGTGTGCTATGTGCTATGCAAGCAGAAACTGAAGAGCATCTCTTCTGGCAATGTGCATATACTCAGGAGCTTTGGGGGTTAGTCTGGTGTAAACTGCAAATAGCTCCACAAGTGCAAAGTTGGAATGAAATGCTTAACTATGCTTGCATTCATTTCAAGGGAAAAAGTTTAAAATCAAAGCTATGCAAACTTCTAGTTACAGCTACTTGTTATGGACTATGGCAGGAGAGAAATGTTAGAGTGTTTAAACAACAAGCTGCTTCTGTACTAGGTTGTCTAGGGGTGATTCAACAGTGGGTGAAATACAGGACTTATGGTTGGAATAAAGTGCATGCAACCTCAGTCAATCAGATGTTATGTGATACATGGGACATTGATAAACACTTATTGATGAATGGGGGACAATGTCTTGCTCCTGGAACCATACTGAAATTGATAGAAGATGAGATAAGGTGTATTATAAATTTGTTAAAAGGCTAGTCTTGTGAATTGTCAAATAGTCTTGTAAGAACTCTTATGTACAGATTTTTTGATGAAATGCAATAACTCACTAGCACCTTTACCCAAAAAAAAAAGTTTCGTGTAAGCTTCGATTTCTCTCTTGTTTAAATAATGATTGTAGAATTAGGGGGGCTGCCATAAAAATGGTAAGGGGGTTGTGATGCAATAAAATTGCCGCCATGGTGGTCGTGACCATGTGCATGGGACGAGTGTATAAGAGGCAAATGAGAGGGAGAGAATAAACTGCCATGAAGGCAGTGTGTGGAGAGTGTTTTTAGTATGTTTTATGTGTTATGGTGTTGTCGTGGCTGTATAACCATGTGTGAGTGGTGCTGTGAAAGGTTGATGGTTTCCGTGGAAGGAAACGGCATGAAGGAGTCGTTAGATGGGATACGGTTGTGAGGGAGAGAAGGCTGTTGTGGGTTTGTGAGAATATAGATGTGGGTATACGGGTTTGTGTAAGAGGTGCAAGGTTGTAGTGCGTGTGAATAGGTGTGTATTGTGGGTTGTGTGCTTGAATTGTGTGTTTAGGTGTTTTGTGTGTCAGTAGTGGGTTCAAGGGCAGTCTGTCGTCAGGCAGTGAAGGGGTGTGCGTTAGTGTGTGCTGTGTGTGAGTGCGTTAGTGTGTGTTATGTGTGTGTATTTGTGTGAGTGCGTGGAGCTGCCAAGGAAACTTTGTATGTGTGTGTGTGTGTGTGTGTGTGTGTGTGTGTGTGTGTGTGTGAGAGAGAGAGAGAGAGTTATGTGTTCAGTGTGTGTGTGTGTCTGTACTGTAGGTTTGGTGTCTAGGTTTGTATATAATGTGTGTGTTTTGTGCAACTGTGTGAGTGTTGTGCGGGTATGTGTGTAAGTTGTGTGCGGCGAGAATGTGTGGTGTGCATGTGTGTGTGGGTATGGAACAAAGAAAAAATGAAGAGAGGGAACAGACCCACTGCTATGAGGCAGTGGGTGTGGGAGTGGATGAAAGTGTGTGTTTGGGTGTTGTGTGCGTATATATATGCATGTGTGTAGTGTGTGTGCTTGCATAGGTGAGTGTGTGTATTGTGGGTGAAGGTGGGGGTGTGACTGATGTGTGTTTGTGTAGATGTGTGTGTATGTGAAGCTGTCATGGGCAATTTTGTGTGTGTGTGTGTGCGTGTGTGTGTGCATGTGTATAAAAGAGTATGTGGGTATTTTGTGTGTGTGTGTGTGTGTGTGTGTGTGTGTGTGAAGAGGGAGTAAGGTTCAGTGAGTACATTGAGTGCAGAGAACAAGAGAAAGGAAGAAGAAGAGAAGTGTGGATCGGGTATTGGGTTAGCTTTAAGTACGGCGCGAGCATTCGGTAGTGTACGGTTATTGTTAGCACGTAAAACTTTACAGTATAATGTGTTAGGCTATATTAGAATTTGTTGCAAAATTTTATAATTTTCTAAAATCGTATGTATTTTTAGTATTTTCTGTTGATTTCAAATGTTTTATTTATAACTTCTTTAGAATTCCATTGAACTCTGATTTTATAATTTTCATTAAAGTATAAGGAATTATATCCGAAACCTCATTTCATCAGATTGATATCATATATCTTATTCTAAGTGCTATCGGATTTTATTGAACTCTGATATTTTATTGTCATAAAAATGTTTTCAAATGCCCGTGAAACCCTAATTTGAGCCATATAGCGATCGTTTGGAATCTCATATGTTTTATTTAATTCAATCATTGTGAAACATTTTGAATTGTGTTTAATTTCTTGAATAATGACATGAGTTAGTAAACCTAGGAGTTATAAGGATGGTGTGTATTGTTGGCGTTATAAGGATGGTCTATCGGATGGGTTTAACTAGTACCTAAATGGACTAGTCAGTGTACATATGCATATGTAAAGCGTATCGAGCACTGCCGGGTGGCTTTACTATAGTGTACTGCTCATGTTCAATATTACCTATTTCTGTTTTATTATACTTGAAGTGTTTTGAATGACTATTGATTTAAGGGATTAAGATGATACTCGTCCCTATGTTTATATTGAATTGCAGTGATTTCATCAAAACCAAAATCCTTTGAAAAGATGTTATTTGACTTGAATGTAAAATTGTTCAAATTGTTCGTCTATATTGAAATGTTGTGTTTTATTTGAAAATCCTTTTAAAAACTATCATTTGACTCTATATGAAAACTTGTCCGAATCGTTGTTGTTTTTAATCTTTGATCGATCTTACTGGGCTCTCAAAAGCTCACTCTCGTTAAACTTCCTTTCCGCAGGTTGTTTGAGTATGGATTAGAGCCGAGCGAGAGAAATTAAGATAGTATTGATCATTAGAACCCCTACGTGGGTTAACATCATTATTTAAAAAAAAAATTGGACTTAGTTTTGATGTTCCATTTATGACAGCCTATTAGGAGTATAATTTAATTGATGGTTTAGTTGCTCTGACAATTTGTGATATTATTTGGTTAAGTTTGAGGTATTATTCTCTTAGCATAAACGATCGAGCGAGTGTTAACGTTCCGAAAATTTCATGATGGTGTTGTGGTGTCTTGTGGTGTGTGTGTGTGTGTGTGTGAGTGTGAGAGTGAGAGTGAGAGTGAGAGAGGGGGAGGGGAAGAGAGAGAGAGAGAGAGAAGCAGTGGGCAATGGCTAGTGGGGAGTGGTGTTTGGGGGTTGGGATGGTGTTTGGAGAGGGGGATGACAGCGGCACCAGTGGTGGTACCGTGGAGTCGGTGGCGGTGGTTGAAAAAGGAAGACATCTTAAAGGGCAATTTCGATAGATCACAAATTATCATGTGGTGACTTAACTTTTTTTCACAGATGCTTAACATAATGGAGTCTTGTGTAATAAAACTATAAACCACAGGGAACAGAGTGTAATAAAAATACTTAGTAGGAGTCGTGTATAGTTTATGTCAAACCTCAGGAGTGTCATGTGTAATTTACCCTAAATTTTATGTGCAAAAAGTAGTGATATTATTTTTTGCTAACGAACGATGCATTAAATTTGTCTTAAATTCTCGTGAGACAACTGTACAATGATTCCAGTTCTTGAAATGTTTGACGCATAAAATAAAAAGTGTTCTACCAATAGGGTCAGTTAATTCATATCGTTATCCAGTTCTAATGAATCAACTCCAATGAAGCTACTAACCTAAAATACTAGATGGGTCATCGAAAATTTCATCAGTTCCATTATGATTGCATGAATGTGATTCTAAATTTATGGGCGATATTTTATTTTGAGAAATTCATTTTGGAAACTCTTTTTCAAGATAGACTAAATTGTTGATGTGAAATGCAGTTGATGTTACAAAAAGATTGTCACTACAACTATTTCCAACTAAGAGTTTAGTGAAGTTTGAAATATATGCAATTTCAAGAAAATAACTATAAACTCTGGCATATGGCTATCAGATACCATTACACGTGCACTTTAGCACATACGATTTCATGAGTGACGTTTCAACACATGCAATATTGGTAAACTAAACAATGAATTTTTTATATTTTTCAAAAAATTTGTTTAGCGACAAAATTTATATGCTATTAAATGTCGCTTCAGGTACGACTGTGAATGTAGCAATTGATTTCAAGTACTTGATGTTAGCAAGGATGATTAAAATATATTTGAAAATGATTTGTCAATCAGTTTATCACTAAAAACTCTATGACTTGGCTAATAGAATGTCACAAAAACTAAAAGTCCAACTAAGATTTGAGTGAGATTTCAACAACGCATGCACTTTGTGGACTAAAGAATGAAGTTTTAGTACTTTTCAAGAATTTTGTTTAGCCACCTAATTTATTTGCTATCGAAACGCCGCTTAAGGTACGATTATGAATGTACCATTTTTCAAAAAAAAATGTTTAGCAACTAAATCGATATGTTATTAAATGCCACTTATTCAAAACCGCTTCTGAAGGTACAATTATGATTGTAGCAACTGATTTCAGGTACTCGAACAAATTTTCACTACAAACTCTATTACTTTGATATCCAATAGAATGTCAAGAAAACTAAATCCAACTACTATTTGAGTGAAATTTCAACATATGCACTTTCAATGAACTAAAGAACGAATTTTTAGCATATTGCATGGAAATTTTGTTTAGCGACCTAATTTTTGGCTATTAAACGCCACTAAAGGTACGATTATGAATGTAGCAACTAGTTTTTGGTAGTGGAATTTAATAAGGACGATTAGAACTCTTTGTCGGTCAGCTAGTCACTACAAACTCTAGCACCTTGCTATCAAATGTCATCAAATGTGCACTTAGAACATTACAAAAGCTATGAACAAAGAATTTAGTCAAGTTAAAAATGCATGCAATTTCAGCAATAAAGAATGCACATTTTGCAATTTTGATTACAATTAAGGTTTGAGAAATCAAAAAGTGCCTGTTGAAGCTTATTGTGCAGCCAAACGAATTTTTGCTACTTCCACACTTTAGTACAATTATCGTTGAACACGGTACTTCTGTCCGTGATTGGTACGTAAGAAGAGACCAAATTTTAGTACAATTATCGCTGAACACGGTACTTATGTCCGTGATTGGTACGTAAGAAGAGACCAAATTTTATGAGTTAGATATAAACCCTAGACATAGGTTTGTAGTTGTATTAATGTGTAATAAAAAGGTTTGTTTACGTTATGTCCATGTCGAAATGGGTTTACAGGAGGGGTTCCTAAGCCTCGCTCCCCCCACCACCGCACAAAGCAGCACCTACCACCACCTACCCAGCCACCCATGCTCCGCGACTCACCCCACACCACTGAACAACCACCCCACCCCTTACCACACAACCATACACCACCCCACACACACACCCACACACACATAAACACCGAAACTACACATCACCCACCACACAAACAAAGCCTCCCTCCCCACCCACAATGTGCACGCACAAACAAACAAACACCTATAGACCAGACCCAGACACCCACAAACAAAAATCACAGTGACCACCCCACTGCACCTACCATACTACCCAAGCACACACACATGCACACAAACACGCGCACACACACACACACACACACACACATACAAACACTCACACACACGAGCATAGACACGCACATAACACTAACCACACACACAAACGTCCATAAACACCCACACACACAAAACATTAGCCCCCCACCTAACCACACCCACCACTGCACAGACGCACACAACACCCAGGCACACACATAAACACTCAGACGCGACACACACGTGCTCGCACACACACAACTAAGCCTTATATCTTTAGCCTTTGGCACCTCTGCCTGGACCAATCTCGTCTGGAGCAACTAAACCAACGACGTCACTTCTATATGCTCTAAACCAACTTACAACACAAAAACATACACAACACCAATGCACAAACTCACACACATACACCCACACTCACAAAACATAGTCCCCCACCCAACTGCACCCACCACCGCACATACGCACACAACACTTATGCGTGGCACGTGCACACACACACATACACACAAACATCCAGACATGACATGACACGACACACACGTACACAAAAGTGAATACCTCGATGTAACACACACGAAACACCCCCTCCCACACTGAAAAAAGACACACACATAAACACCCAAACATGACACGCGCGCACACACACACATACACACAGGATATGACACACACAAAACACAGTCCCACTACCCCACCCATGATACAACCCTCCCTACATCCAACTCACGTTTTACCACCCAGTCACCACCGCAAAAACCCCCACTCACGCCCATGAACAGTCACCACAAAATGCAGAGGCTGAAGAGAAATTATTGATCGGAGCATTACCTTGCAGCGTGGAAGTTTTCTGATATGTTTTGATGCCTCTACTTAACATTTTGTACTCTTTTTACTGAGAAAAAATGCAGGTAATTTGACAGTTGATGTTAATCTTTGATAATGGGTGTTAATCTTTGAAGGAATTAGTGAGGTTTTCTACAAGAGTGTTGATGAGCACATGTGATCAGGAAAAAAAAATAGGTGTTAGTTAATTATAAAGTGGAGGAAGGGAGATCATGGGGTTGGATGGTTAGAGTTGATGGGGTTGGAGGTTATTTTCTGGTCAATCACAGTTTAACACATAGTTGCTGCATTTTAGAATTGTAAGAATTCTAGAAAATAGGATTAGAGTTGGGAAGGCATAGAAACTGCCAACTAAATCCAAATACATATTGTATACATTTGGTTGACATTTATTCTCAAGGCTAGGGATGATGGTTTCTCAATATGATGATCCTCTGCTATATCCCTTTCTATGGCTAGTCAAGTAGGTGCTTATGAGTTCATGGGTTGGGTCTTATAAGGTTTATCTCATACTATCTGATCTAGGATATCACAATTTTTCCCCATACCATAGTATCCCTACAAAGGCTCTGTTACACCTAGCTTAGAACCTCCTTTGTAGCAAATGTGGGATATATTGGGCTCACCATTCATTGCCCCAACCACCGTCTTGATGTAGTATATACCAAGGATTGTCTTAGTTTCCATTAACCATTGGAAACCCAACTGGATAGCTCAGCCTAAGCTTTCGAGAGTTTGCTTGGATACCATTTCTAACAACTTGATCCATGCCCTACCACACAGCTATGCCTCCATCATAAGGGCTAGCTAATAGGCACTTATGAGTTCCGTGTCAGGGCCTTATAAGGCCATTCATAATGTTTCTCATATCCAATGTGAAAATAGTACTTTTTCTCTCATTATGCATCATTGTTAAGGCCCAAGCTCAACCTTATTAACACATAGCCCGAAACCTTCCTTCCTGGTTCATCGTTGGATAATACCAGCAGCTCAACTGGATCAACCTAATTTTAGTCTCCCTTCGCATCCCAACCTCTAGCAACCCGCCTAGATGGCCAGCCTAAACTTTTGAGGGTTAGCTCTGAACCTATCTACAACGGCACGTGTCCACGACCCAACCACAGGGTAATACATCTAGCTAAGGCTCAATGGCACCTAGCCCAAAATTTTCTATAATGTAACATGCTCACAGCTCACCCTTCGTTCCCCAACCACCCTTGTGATGTGGGATAAACTTGAGCTTACCTTCGTTTTTCCAACCATCGGTAACTCGACCATATAGCTAGCCTAAACTTTTGGGAGTCAGCTCTGATACGATCAGTAATGACTTGGTTAACAGGCTAAGTACAGGGCAATGTCTCCATCAGAAGGGCTAGCCCAGTAGGTACTTATGAGTTCCATACCAGGATTGGCAGAGATTGGGACACAAAAGTTGACTCGAATCGAGCTGATTCAGTTCAACTGTAAGTTTTATCAAACAATGGCTAGAGAGGAAGATTTTGGGTTATATGTGACTAAGGTTGACTTTTGACCTTAGCAAGGACGTTGAGGCATAAGGATATGTGAATGTGATACCCATATAGGAAGTGGGCAAATCTATGATTGGCCTTATAAACCTTGCCAAGGAACTCAAAAGTTGCTACTTGGCTAGCCTTTTTAAGGGAGACATTGGTCATGGACCTGTGTCGTTACAAATAGTGTCAAAGCTGAGTTTCAAAATCCATGGAGATGTGTCGTTACAAATAGTATCAAAGCCAAGTAGGTACTTATGAGTTCCTTAGCAGGTTTGCCAAATTTTGGGACATAAAAGCCGACTCGAATCGGGTTAATTCGATTGGGGGTTGCTGTATTATCAAACAATGGCTAGAGAGGAAGATTTTGGGTTATATGTAACTAAGGTTGAGTTTAACTTAATAGAGACGCTAAGGCATAAAGCTGGGATAATGTGATATCCCATATAAGAGGTAGGTCAATTGTGATTGGCCTTATAAACCTTACCAAAGAACTCAAAATTGCTAATTGGTTAGCCTTTTTTAGGATACATTAGTGTCATGTGTTCTTACTGCAAGTAATGGAGTAATAAGTTTTGGAAATAGCAAGTCGGTGATAGTTTTGTTACATTTCTAGGTATAGGGGACAACCTAATTAAAATAGCACAAAAACTTGCACATGCGGCACAACGTGTATACTTGATAGACGCAAAAATTACGTTTTTGAAAACATGAAAAACATCAGACTTGATATAGTTGGTGTTTAGGTAAGAAACTCAAAAAGTTTGGATCGGGTTGTAACACCCCGACCTTTATATTACTTGGACGCTTAATTTTTATTACAAAGCGTGACTTTCTTCACCAAGTTTTAGCGTAGATTTTCGTGAGCGAAAATCTTATCGGCAATCTTTAGCGACAAATTTAAACTTCTTTGATACCGGTGTACTTATTAGCGACGAATTGTCAAACAGGATGGTGTAACAACCATTTATAATTTTTCCTATTGGGACCGTATTTCTTTTATAAGTATTGGGTCGGAAGTTTTAGCGACAAATGATGTGTAGATTTTTTTATTTTATTTTCTAACTAGGGTTTCTTGTGATTATATTTATACTAAATGGTTTGGGCAGCCGTCAAGGCTCCCTGTAACCGTCACACACCGAGAGAGAGAGAGAGAGCGAGAGAAAGAGAGGAACAGAAACAGGGCTGCAATGAGAGAGATCGAGGACTCTTCCGGCGAAGCTTTTCCGGTAAGCTTGCTTTACAAATTTATACTTCATATGTATACATATATAGGTGTGTTTTGGTAGGTATAAAACTGTGTAAATGTCATAGCGCTAGAAGGCTGTAAAGGGTTCGATTTTTGGGTGAGTTTCGGGTTGCCGTAATCGTCATTATGAATATGAATCTTATGCGTATATACGTGAGTAGAGGGGCTGAATTTCAGCCGTGTAGACAAAGTGTTTTGGTTACGTGGGTGCTGTGTTGGTTGTGGCTTGATGGGTGTGGTTTTGTGGCGAGTGTTTTCTCTTTTTGTTGTTGTTGGCGGTCTCAGTTGATGGTTGGTGGCGGCACAGTCACCTGGTGCGAAGGTAATTGTCCAGGTGTTAGAGGAGTTTTGCTTTTGTTTGGGATGACCCGTGAGATTTCTTGATGTGGGAGTGCAGTAGGCGTGTATATATATAAGGTAACATGGGCATGAGCTGTGCATGTGTCGTGAAATTATGTGTGTTGCATGAGAGAATTTGGTGCGTGTCTTTGGTGTTGTTAACTGGTGTTTTGAATGTGTATAAAGGTAGAGAAGAGGGGGTTTTCATGGAGGAAAAGGGCTGAAATGGCAGCCTTGAAATGCTGCATAAATGAGAGCATGAAAGGCAGAAGGCATTGGGGGAGCTCATGTGTTCATGTGAGGTGGGTTATGAGTAAATAATGGGAGAAGATAGAAGTGAAACTGTATGTGTGTCTGTTTTATACATGTGGGTTTTCAGGTAAGATGTGGGTGTGTATGTGCGTGACTGTGTAATTGTGTGTGAGTGTGTTTGTGATGTAGATTTAATGGAAGATATATGAACCTATGGTGGGTGTGAAGATGTGTTCGCACTGTGTGAGTATGTATATATATGTGTTGTGTGGGTGAATTGAGCTGAACAAAAAGAAAATAGGGAAATGAAGTAGAGAACGACAGTGGGAGTGGAGAAGTGCTGTGATGTGTGTTTGTACAAGTGCTGTGATGTGTGTGTGTGTGTGTGTGTATGTAGTTTAACATTAGATTTAGCACGAACTTTGGATATCATATAGTGAATATTAGAATGTGAAATTTTATATAATAGTACCTGAGACTATGCTAGAATTACTGGTAAAATTTCATAATTTTCTGAGATCATATTTATTTTTAATATTTTCTATAAGCTTAAAATGGTAAAATTATTTTGAAGCCTTTAAACCCTGAAAATATTCTTCGACAAATTATGGTATTGTTTTTGTGGTATGATAAAGACTCAGTCCAAATTTGGTGATTTTTAGAGTTCATTTGCTATTATTTCTCTATCTCGTTGAATTTAACAAAATGAAAAATTTTAAAATACTTTTAATGCCTTTTAATTTCTGATTTCAATTTCAGTAATTTTTATAAGTCCTCTTAAGCTGTTACAAACATTATGAGCCTTTATTTCCAACTAGAAGAAATATGGCAATTTATTGGTTTTAGTGTATTTAAGAAAATATTTTTAATTCGAAAATAATCAAAAATTATATTTTTTATTCCATATGCTATATTAAGCTA
Source organism: Escallonia rubra (assembly GCA_033065855.1). Taxonomy (NCBI): domain Eukaryota; kingdom Viridiplantae; phylum Streptophyta; class Magnoliopsida; order Escalloniales; family Escalloniaceae; genus Escallonia; species Escallonia rubra. The sequence continues at coordinate 255,108 of JAVXUO010002642.1, read as the reverse complement.
TAAATAATGTTTAATGAACGATTAGAACATTTTTGGGATATTTCTGAGTCTCAAGGAGTGTGACGAATTTCGGGGTAGGTTGGCTGTGGGGAAACCGCTCCGTCGGGTAGAGAAATGGGTATACTATAGATAATTATATTTAGATTTTAATGTAGTAGTATGAATAAGTGTTCTGATAAATGACTCTGCCAACCTAGGTTAACCTCGAGGAATTTGATTGAGAGCGTTTTTAGCTTCAGCGTTGGATTGAGGTAAGGGATTTCTTCCGAAACCCTATTTCATCTATTGATATCGTAATACTTTTTCTTGATTGTTATTGACGTTTTCATTGGACTCAGTTATAATTGTGATGAAATTTCATCGATTGCCATTAATAACCTTTGTTTGAGCCTGACACGTTTATTGAAAATTCTATTTGATGCTCTGTATTCATTTCTCATTGTGCATCGATTTAATCATTGCATTATCGATTATTGCATTCTGCATATTGACATGAGTTAGTGTATTGAGGAGATATAAGGATGGTCTGTATCAGGGGTGATATAAGGATGGTTTGTTATTATCAGGAGATGCTAGTACCTTGACGGTCTAGCTAGTGTTCATATGCATATGTAACTACAGTGTTATTGAGCATCGCCTTTGTGGCTTTGCTAAGTGATCACCCTGCACTGCCTTTGTGGCTTTGCTAAGTGATTTCCCTGCACTGCCTGTGTGGCTTTGCAAACTCATGTTAATATCATCTGCATTGTATACAGTGTAATTGAATTGTTTTTGTTGACATCTGATTTAAGGTAAAGAGCTGAATCTCTTCCTTATTGCCTTTGAAATAAATCTGTTAATCATTTGAAATCTGTTTTCTGAATTTTGAGCGACCTTACTGGGCTCTCAAAAGCTCACTCCCCTTTGACTTCCTTTCCGCAGGTGACAGCCAGCAGTAGGTTACCTGAATATGGATTATAGTTGAGCGAGCGAAAGCAAAGGAATTAGATTATTGTATTGTCCATTAGAACCCCTGCGTGGGCGAATAATATTATTATGATTCTGTAGACTAAGATTTGACATTCATTTTAAATCAGTCAGTTGAGAGTTTGGTTTGATTAATGGTTTAGTTGCTCTGACAGATTTATATTATTTGGTTGAATTAAGGAATTATTATCTTAGTGAACTGATCGATTGAGCGTTAACGTTCCGGAAAATAATGGAATGTTACACGGGTTCCCTCTCTAAAACCCCTACTACTCTTGAATGGAACGACAAAGGTCTTCAAGGAAGGTAATAAGCGCTTAAAGACCCTTAAGGTCCACTAAGAGCCTTCAAAGCTAAAAATAATTAAGTCATCAAGGCTTGGCAAGAAATGTCCCTTACTAATTAAATCAAAGAAAAAGCATCAAAAGGAAGGTTGGTAGCTTCGTAAGAAAGCAGTATCAAGGAAGAGACCGGCCTCGGATAATGTCAGCCTCAGTCCAGCCAGTCTCAAGCGAGACAGTCTCGATCAGACTCAAGAAAGTTCAGGTTCAAGCCAGTCAACCTCGGTTGAGGCGGCAAACTCGAAAGAAAGTACATTTAGAATCTTTGCTCAACATGGAAGTGTTGTTTATTTATAACCCCTTGTATCCAAGTAATTATTCATTCATGGCTCTTGAGAAAGCAGTAGTACATCTTAGTGTATAAGTCTTTTTATTATATTTCTAGTGATTTCCACTTATGAAGAGTCTAATTGAGACTTTATTCCATCATTGGTTGTAACGCGCTAATCATATAGAGCAGTGACCTTATTAAACCTTAGTTAGCACTTACTATCTATACTAGTAATGTGCTTGGATGAGGTAATTAAAGTGAGGATTTCACGTTTATAAAAGTTCTGAAAAAATATTGTACAATTTCTCTTGTTTGGATTGTAGTAAGATGGATTTACCAAATTCTAGGGCGGGGGGGGGGGGGGGGCGCTGGAAAAGGGATTTGGTGTGCCAAAATCCCTTCTGGACATAACTAGTCTAGACTAGTTTTTTCGCAAAATACCTTCCACAAATATAGCTGCATTTTAAGGAAAAGTAACCCTTTTTTGTCTCCATAATATTAGCTAACTTCTTTCATTAAAAAAGAGAGACTATCTCTCATTACTATGTATCTCTATACACGAGCATATTATCTAGATTCAGTTTTTCAAATGTAAATCCACATATAAAATAAGGATAATTCTATTATGGCCCCTTGTACTTTGCCCCATTTTTTATTCTAGTCCATGTACTCGTAAATCTTTAAAACTAATACTTGTAGTATGTTCCGTCATCAGTTTAGTCCATCCGTTAGCATTTCTATTATAAATTTAGGGATATTTTGGTCAATTCAAAAATAACGAATAACTTCCTCCCCACTCTCTATACCAGGGGAAAATAAATGACGTTGGGGGAATAAATGGCGGTTGTGTTGATTGATTGGGGTGAAGGAGATAAATAGAGAGTAAATATAGAGATAGAAGCACAAGCTGAGCCACACCCAGTGAATGATATATCAGACTATTAGGTTACCCCTCTCATTTCCATTGCATTCCATTCCATTACTCGCAAATGATGCAAAGCCCTAATTTTCCTCACATCAGACATCTATAAGACCTCAGCTGATCTTACTCATGGAAATTTTGCAAACATGTAAAGATTTGGACAAGAAGAAAATGATCCAGAAATTTCAGGGAGGAAAACTTCAGAGAAGAAATGAAAGAAGAAGAGAGAATGGATTTTTCATAGATTTCGTTCATTGATTCCTTTTCTCTCTCTCATCATCTCCTTATAAGAAGGTTACAACAAAAATGCTAATAACCTTCCAACTCAAAAAATAGAATTAGAAATAAAAGGAAAGAAATTCTGGAAATGGAAATTCCATAATTACATTAACTCTAACGGTTGTAACTAATCACCATTAATGACCTCTACAAAGATCTTCTTAGTTAATACTCTTGTATTAATGGTTCCAACTCAGCAGCAATCTTCCTGGAAATCAGCACAGTCACTCGCCTCACGCGTATGTGCATTTACTGTGGTTCAGCTAGTCGCTCTTCTTCTAGTGGATTTCCCTGCGTGTGATCCACTTGCTCAACTTGTCTTCCATTGGAGCTGCTCCCCTTCACTGCCTGAGCAGATGTCTTCATTTTAATTCGGAATTTGAGTGAGTGTCTGGGGCATTCCCTCCCCCTTCAAGACCAGCCTCCTTATCCACAACAAGCCTTGGAAACTTATTCTTTACCACCTCCCAATCTTCCCAAGTAGCTTCAAAAGTTGGAAGATTAGACCAAGCTACTAAAACTTGTGACACACAGGTTTGCCCCATTTTGATCATTTTGTGCTCCAAGATTTTAGATGGTTCCAATAGTATTTGACCCTTAGTATTGGTAGGGGTAAGGTAGGTGAAACTTGAGATTTGTGTCCAATAGCAGCCTTGAGTAGTGAAACATGAAACACTGGATGAATAAAGGAGAGAGAAGGCAGGTCTAACTTGTAGGCTACCTAGCTAACTTTAGCCAAGACTGTAAATGGGCCATAATATTTTGGTGCCAGCTTAAGACTCTTCCTGAGAGCTAGACTATTATGCATGTAGGGCTGTAATTTCAAATACACTTGATCCTCTACTGAAAAGCTTCTATCATTTCTCTTCTTGTCAGCATACACCTTCATTCTGCCCTGTGCTTCTTCCAAGTTTCTCTTGAGTAGGTTCATGACCCTGGACCTATCAGCCAAATAAGAACAAAAGCAATGTTGGTAGTCTCATGAGACCCAAAACCTAAAGGTTTGGGAGCATAACCATATAAGGCTTGAAATTGGGTCATTTGGAGTGAGGTGTGATAATTGGTATTATACCAATACTCTACTAAAGTAAGCCGTTTGCACCAGGACTTAGGCTTATCCCCACAAAGCATCTCAGATATGTCTCAAGGCATTGATTCACTCTTGTTGTCTGCCCATCACTTTGTGGGTGGTATGCTGAACTCATATGTAACTTAACTCCCAATAAGGCAAACAACTTTTGCTAAAACTGACTGATAAAGACACTCCCCTTGTCAGTGATGATGTTATCAGGGGTTCAATGCAGCTTGAAAATAAAATCAAAGTACACTTGAGCAACCTTTTGTGCTGTGTAAGGGGTGACTTAGGGGTATGAAGTGTGAAAACTTGCTCAATTTATCAACCACCACTAAGATAACCTCATTATGTTCAGATTTGGGTGGGCCTTCAATGAAATCCAAATAAATACTGCTCCAAAACTGAGATGGAATTGGGGGGGGGGGGTTGAAGCAGACCAGGATAAGCAACAATTTCATGCTTATTTTGTTGACAAATGTTACACTGTCTTACCCATTCATTGGTGTCATGCCTTCAAGTAGGCCAGTAGAACACTACTGAAACCTTCTTGTATGTAGCTGAGATCCCTGAATGCCCTCTAATGCCAAATGAATGCAGAGTTGGAATTTTGAGTCCTCAGTTCCCCCTCATGTCCAACACAAATCTTACCTCTGTATCTCAAGATATCATGCTCATAAGTAAATTCAAAGGTTGCATAAGGTTCTAAGGTGAGCAACTGAATTTGCTTTATGATAAATTGATCCACTTGATAACTCTCCTTGAATTTGCTTTGTATTACAAGACATAGCTCTACACTCCTCATTGTCATCATTGGAATTAGGTAGCCTTGATAAGGCATCTGTTGCTCCATTCTCAGCTCTTGACTTGCAATGTACGGTGAAAGTGAACCTTAAGAGCTTAGATAGGCACTTCTTCTGAAGCAAAGAAGTAACCATTTGCCCCCAACAGGTATTTTAAGCTACAATGGTCGGTCATGATTGAGAAAGGTTGAATACTAAGATAGATGTGCCAATGCATGATTGCTTGCACCACTGCCATTTGTTCATTTCCATAAGTGGACAAGGACAAAGCCTTTGGTCCAAAAGCCTTGCTAAAGAAATCCAATGGCCTCCCTTCTTGCATGAGCACTGCCCCCATTCCTTGGTCACTTGCATCAACATCCACTGTAAAAGGTAATGAGAAGTCTGGTAATGCCAGGACTGCAGAACTGATCATGTCTACCTTGAGCTTATCAAAGGCTGTTAATGCTTCTGGTCCCCAATTGAAGTTATTTTTCTGCAAAAGTCTTGTCAAAGGCTTGCTAATTATTCCATAGTTCTGAATGAACTTCTTGTAGTAACTAGTCAGGCCTAAGAAACCCCTCAACTGTTTAAGTGTTCTAGGTAAAGGCCAGTTGACCATGGCCTATTTCTTATTGGGATCAGCAGATACACCTTCCCCAGAGATCAAGTGGCCCAGGTATTCCACCTTTCCAACAGTAAAAGTGCATTTAGAGTGCTTCACAAAAACTTGGTGTTGCCTTAGAATTTGTAGCACTGTGCTGAGGTATTGTAAGTGCTCCTCAAAGTTCTTGCTAGACACCAAAATGTCATCAAAGAACACTAACACATCTTCTGAGGTAACGTTTAAAAACATCATTCATAATGGACTGAAATGTAGTTGGGGCATTTGTCAACCCAAATGGCATCACCTTGAATTCAAAGTGTCCAAAGTGGGTTGTGAACGCAATCTTATGGATATCAGCAGGGTTTACTCTTACCTGGTGATAACCACTTCTGAGATCTAGATTGGAGAACACATCTGCTCCATGAAGCTCATCTAGGAGGTCATCCACAACTGGAATAGGGTACTTGTTTTTTATTGTAAGCTTGTTTAGTCACATGCATGTAATCAATGCACATCCTCCAAGTGTCATCCTTCTTCTTAACTAGTAGCACTGGGGAGCTAAATGGAGATGAGCTAGGCTAAATGATGCCTGAGTCAAGCATTTCATGAACAATTTTCTCCACTTCACTTTTCTAAGTATATGGCAATCTATAAGGCCTAATACTTACAGGCTTTGAATTTGGAATTAGAGGTATGTGGTGGCCTTGTGGTCTCACATGAGGTAACCCCTTTGGTTCACCAAAAACATCAGTAAATGTGTGAAGTAATGCTGTGAGTTGTGGGTCTTGGTTATTATCTGATGGTAAGGTACTAAGAGTGTATACCTGCCCACAGAGAGCCCCTGCATTGTGTGCCAGGTACTTAAACATCCCTTCAGCTGATATTAGTTTAACTTCAGTCTTGCCATCTGTTCCCAACCTATTCTGGTCTCACCCAAAGGCCCACTGGGGTTCCATTTTCCATGACACGTTCGCACAAGCAACAGTCATTTTCAGCGCTCACAACCGGTCAAAGCATGCACGCTCAAGTCACGTGCACTTCTCAATTTCGTCACGTTACTTCGTCATTAAGAAGCTCATTTTCGCACGAAACCTTATCACGCTTCGACCGTCGCACTTCGCCCGTCGCCCGTCGATGCGCCATGGCACTTGCCCAAGGAGGTTGGCCTTGGCCTCCCCCTTGGGGTCGGCCTCGGCCTCCCCATTGGGGTCGGCCTCGGCCTCCCCTTGGGGTCGGCCTCGGCCTTCCCCGAAGGGTTGGCCTTTGGCCTCCATCCTTAGCACATTCACTTCTCTTCAAAGGACCATACATAACTCCGTGACCCCCGTCGCTCAGACACAACTCCGCAACCCCGTTGCCCGGACACAACTCCACGACTGCCGTCGCCCGGACACAACTCCGCGACCCCCGTCGCTCGGACACAACTCCACGACCCCCGTCGCCGGCGTCCGGGCGTTGCACTTCAACACTTCACCGTGCCCGTGCGTCGCGCCGCTGATACAGCCGTGCCCCCAGGCTCTCTGTCACACTATCGTGCCCCAGTCATCATACGCACTCTGTCGCGCCCATGCGCCACCATTGACACAAACGTGCCCCCGGCACCTTACGCACTCCGTCGCGCCCGTGCACCGTGCCACTAACACAGACGTGCCCCCGGCACCTTACGCATTTCATCGCGCCCATGCGCCACAATCATGTTACATGCCCCCGGGCACCACACTCATTCATCACACCATGCGCACCTTGCCTTGGTCATGGAACATGCTTCAACCCACTATCCGGAGTGTACATCATCCTGCGGGGATAGGCGACTCCTCCGGGACACTATCTCTGCCAGGGAGCTCTTCAACTCCCCTTCCGCCAGGTAGACGGCTCCTCCGGGATGCTACCTCGGCCAATCGGGTAGACGGCTCCTCCGGGATGCTACTTTGACTCGCTCCAAGTGCTCCGGCACAAGGACTCACCCGCGGGGATAGGCGACTCCTCCGGGACACTATCTCTACCAGGGAGCACTTCAACTCCCCTTCCGCCAGGTAGACGGCTCTTCCGGGATGCTACCTTGACTCGCTCCGAGTGCTCCGGCACAAGGACTCACCCGCGGGGATAGATGACTCCTCCGGGACACTATCTCTGCCAGGGAGCTCTTCAACTCCCCTTCCACCAGGTAGACGGCTCCTCCGGGATGCTACCTCGGCCAGTCGGGTAGACGGCTCCTCCGGGATGCTACTTTGACTCGCTCCAAGTGCTCCGGCATAAGGACTCACCCGCGGGGATAGGCGACTCCTCCGGGACACTATCTTTGCCAGGGAGCTCTAAGCGTTTCGGAACGAGGACTCCCCTTCTGCCAGGTAGACGGCTCCTCCGGGATGCTACCTTGGCCGGCCAGGTAGATGGCTCCTCCGGGATGCTACCTCGGCCTGCAGAATAGGCGACTCCTCCGGGACACTATCTCCGTCAGGGTGCCTGCGTGACTGGCCTACGTGCTCCGGCACTGGGGCTTGCGTCGGCACCCCTAGGGACTCTGACCCCCGGGTCACTCCGAGACGGGAGCAGGTCTTCGGAGGGCATCGCGCCTAGTTCACCTGGCAGTTGGGTGTCGGGTCTTCCCCACCGCTGCCAGGCCTGTGGGACTCCGCAAGGGCTTGGATTGGAGGCTAGATCAAGGAGGTTCTCTGGCCACACCGACGCTGTGGGAGCCAGTCTTTCCAGACAGACAGAGCGACGCTGTGAGGAGCAGGCCAGGTGAATATGCGATCCGACAGTCCGTGGACCACCGACACCCGTGGACCCCTCGGTGACGTGTCACTCCCGAGGAGCGCCATGTGTCGATTAATGACATCATCAACTCAATCTCTTTAAATAGAGGTCTTGAGAATTCATTTGGACAGAAGATTAACGGTTTTGACATTTTCAGGACTTCTTCTTCACTCTCTCATATTTTCACTTTCTCACTCTAGAATCCTAGAGAGAGAAACATACAGGACCCTGACTTTGGACCTAAGCATCGGACTGTGACTGTCATCGTGTATTCATCCCGCGCCATCACCCTCGCAGCACTGCCACCCTCAGGCTCTGTTTGGAAAGCCCTTGGTCTCTGCCCTTATTCCACCCTTGTTGTGTCCTACATCAACATACTTGGCATCTGACTCAGACTGCAGCCTTTGTGGCACCTCCACGTAAGTACGAACCCACTTTCCTTGGCATCACCATCCTTTCCCTGGAAAGTAATGGTCTTCCCTTGTCTTGAAATTGTCATTGTCATAGCCTTAAAGTCAAATTTCACTTGACCTAGTGTCTTGAGCCACTGCAGCCCCAATACACATTCACAACCCCCCAATGGTAATACCATCATGTTAGAATTGAATGTTTGATCTTGCAAAGTCCAAGAGAAATCCTGGCACATGGAGTCACTAGTGACTCTGTTACCATCAACCACCGTAATAGCCATTGGGGTAGTGGCTACTGCCACACATCCTAATTTCTCAGCTGTGTTTGGGTCAATGAAGTTGTGGGTTCACCCTATATCAATAAGTATGGAAAACACTTTATTGTTGTGCCTGCCCCACAATTTGAAGGTGTTGTGTGAGGGGGTACCAATGATGGCATTCATTGTAATTTTAACTCTATCTTCATCCCTCTCCACAGTAGGTTCCACTTGAGCAGGTAACTCCTCATCATAGATAGGGGGAGTATCCTTCTCTTCTTCATCATCAACTATTAGCATGGACACCTATTTATGCTTGCATGTATGAGCTGGTGTGAATACGTCATCACACCAGTAGCATAACCCTTTTTTTCTTCTCTCATCAAAAAATCCTCTGGTGAGTTTTTGGGTGGGTGCCTAGTTTGGTGTAGGAAGTAAAGCTTTTTGGGGTTGGAACAGGTGGATTTTTGTGGTGGAAAGCAAGTGGGTTGGCTTGTATAGGCCTATCTTTCTAGCTGGAAACATTGGTTTGGGGTTTGGCTGGGCTAGTGTTGATAGGAGTTGACTATGTCCTGGCTATGGTTATCGGGTGGTACCAAGCATTGTTCAACCTAGCTTCATGTTTTCTTGCAAGGAAAATAGCTCGAGAGAGATCCCCTGCATCAAATTTCTCCACCTCAAGCCTAATTTCATCCTTCAATCCACTTATAAAACTCTGAATGAAATAGCCTTCTTCAAACTTGCTCCCCCCACTTACTAAAATAGATCTGAGGGTCTCAAAATCATTGTAGTACTGCTCTACTGTGGTTGTTTGCCTTAACTTGTGGAACTCTCCAATGACACTCTCCCTAAACAAGCTGGAAAACCTAGCATGTAGGTCCCTGACAAAGTTAAGCCATGAAACCCTTCCTCTGCCTTTAATGTATGTTCCATACCAAAATTCTACCTGGCCATCAAAATGAACAGAGGCAAAACTCACCTTATACTGCTCATCAACAAGGTTAAAGTCAAAATACTTTTCTATTTTTCGTACCCATCCATAAGAATCCTCCCCATAGAATCTAGGGAACTCAAATTTAGGCAATTTTTTAATAGGATTTCATGTGGTAGTCTAGTGATATTCTTGGTGTGATTGTTCATACCCCTTACCTGTTTTGGATTGCCTAGACCCTGAGCCAGAGCCTTCTCATTCCTTGAGATGAATCAGTTGATGCATCATCTGTTGTAATTCATTCAGGCTTTGTCTCAACACAGGCAGTTCGTCCTTCGATTAGTCTACTGATGTCCTTAGGACTGAGATTTTCGAGACTGTCTCATTTAGTCCCATCAACTGGTCGTCTATAGCTCTAAAATGATCTGCGAATTGAGCCTCCATGAGGCTTACATGCTCATTAAGTTGGTGTTGCTTGCCTTGCCTGGTATTGTACCCCATTTGAGTTATTCTTTAACTGATATATAATGAAATGAGATTTGCGTAGTTGAGGATTCGAACACTGCTTTGAATTCCAATTTGTAAGACCTCAGCTCATCTTACTCATGGAAATTTTGCAAACATGTAAAGATTTGGACAAGAAGAAAATGATCCAGAAATTTCAGGGAGGAAAACTTCAGACAAGAAATGGAAGAAGAAGAAGAAGAAGAGAGAATGGATTTTTCATAGATTTCGTTCATTGATTCCCTTTCTCTCTCTCATCATCTCCTTATAAGGAGGTTACAACAGAAATGCTAACAACCTTCCAACTCAAAAAATGGAATTAGAAATAAAAGGAAAGAAATTCTGGAAATGGAAATTCCCTAATTACATTAACTCTAACGGTTGTTACTAATCACCATTAATGATCTCTACAAAGATCTTCTTAGTTAATACTCTTGTATTAATGGTTCCAACTCAGCAACAATCTTCCTGGAAATCAGCACAGTCACTCGCGCCACGCATCTGTGCATTTATTGTGGTCCACCTAGTCGCACGCTCTTCTTTTAGTGGATTTCCCTGCGTGTGATCCACTTGCTCAACTTGTCTTCCATTGGAGCTGCTCCCCTCCACTACCTGAGCTGTTGTCTTCATTTTAATTCGGAATTTGAGTGGGTGTCTAGATGATGAATCCATGACAACCTCTTTAATCTCACTCTACACGCATGTGCTACACAAACAGAGATCTGGGCCTTCAATTCTTGGGATTTCTGCTGGAGTATTCTTGGTGCTTTGAAGGTTAAGATTGGGGGGTTTTGTTTGGGTCGTGAAGGTCAGATCTGGAATTTGGCATGGTGGGTTTTATTTGTGTTTTACTGGATTTGAAAGGTATGCCACTTTGAGTAATTGGGAGCTTGTTTTTAAGATTAAAGTAGATAAACAGAAGAGGGGAGTGTGCTGGTTAAATGGTAAATGATTTTGTGATATGAACTTCTTGGTGCAAGATTGGTGTGTTTGGATGATGGGTGCGGCGACAGTGATGGCGAGGTGGGTTTGTTTAGAGAAGGGGTGTGCGATCGCAATGGCGTGGCAGCGGCGATTGTAACAGCGAAGGGATGTCACACGTGGCATGTGCCAATTTTTCCTTAAAATTATGAAATGACGAGTTTAGCCCTCAATTTAACAGGAAAAACAAACGGAATGACTAAAATGATGAGGGACGTTGTACAAGGAAAAGTTTCAAGAAAATAGGAGTTCAGGAATTGCTTTTAAAAAATAGAGCAAAGTATAAGAAAAATTAAAGTAGAATTATCCATATAAAATACTCGCTTCTACGAAGTCGTTGACACACTGAATTTGTAATTTCATAAAATACTTGCTTCTACAAAATCGCTCAAACACCGAATTTTCAATTTTATAAATTTGTAGATCAACGAATTTTAAAATGAATGGATTTTGAAATGAAAGGTACTTTGAAAGTTTTCATCCAAAGAGTTACACTAGAAAGCTATAATAGGCTAAGCAGTCTAGTCATTTGTAAGGGATGCAAGATGTAGAGAGACAAAATTTGAAGTTATATTATGTGTTCTCTTCGAGATCTTTCACCATCCTCCTCTTAATTTTCATGTATAATAAGGATGGGATGACCCTCTAACAAGCGGCATCAAAGTCGTGACAATCATTGTGGATGTTTTGACACTAATATTTTAGTCACAACTATGTTAAAAAGTTATCTAAAACGGATAATTGGCGTCAGATATTAATAGTCTCAAATTATGTGAGAATGAGGTCATTTCTTTGTATCTCAAAGCATGTGAGTTGTGGAATGTAGTCGGTGAAGAACCACTAGTAACTTGTCAAAGGGAGTCCGACAAAAGAAAGAAGAAAAGGCATTCCGAGCGTTGCAAAAAGCTGTCCGCACAAAAATTTGGATGGGCATCGAAACTCAAAATCTCCTCATTATGTCGAGCAAATGATCAAGGTCAGTTCTTCCACCCATAGACGTGATTTCTTACCCACCGAGTATTTCGGTTTGAAGTTGAGAAAGAACGATGAGTCCACAAGCAAATATTGTGAACATGTTGAGGAAGAAACTCGAATAATGAAGGATGAAACTGAGTTCCATGCTTCTAGAGCCAAAGAAACTGTGGAGATAAAGCATGAAGGTCTAGAAGAGTTTGATCGGTTTGAAGCCAACAAGGACGACCGAGGTGATGAAAGGAGAACAGCTAGTTATAAACAGGGAGAAGGTTTTTTTTTGGTTAATAAGAGAGTGACATAAACTTAAAGTTGAGAGTTTGTTACAGACATAGTCTAACATCGTACCAACCATGAACAGGGAGAAGATTGAGAATGAAGCAATTGCTAAAGAAAGAGATGAAAGCCTGAACCCAAATGGGACAATGCTCGAAATATAGGATGTGAACATTTCTAATGAGGTAAAAGTTCGTGAAGGGGCAAACACTTTGAATACCAGATTTATTTGTAATGTAAAAGAGAAAAATGTGTTTAATGAAAAATTTTCACTAGATAGAGCAGAATTTGAACAAGATATTGACACTTGATAAGTGGTTAAGAACATTCGATTGGTGCATCAAAAAAGTGTTGTCAAAAATGATTTTTAGCCGGCTATTCCGGTAAAATTATTGTGACAAGTTTGTAATACTTGATAAAATTAAGTATCATATGCACTTCATGCAAGTACTGGGCTAATAAGTTATCAAAGTACTGGCTTAGTGATAATTTTATTAAATGTCACGGAGTTACAGTAGAAAGCTTTCTAGGTCAGTCATATGTAAGAGGTCTAAGATGTAAAGATATATAGCTTTTTAATTTATACAGTGTGTTCTCATCAAAATCTCTCCATGTCCTCCTAAGGTGTAAGTATTAAAAGTAAGTAAATTGACCCTTTGTCTTCAACATGCAGCTTGTTGCACTATAACTGTGCATTTGAGGAAAATCAACATCGATCGGTCATTAATACATCAGCCTTCAGTATGCACGTATTTTGTTTATGCTGCGTAATCACAGACAGAAGAACCAAGAAGAGTCATGTACGGCTGGCAGCCAAAAATGCTTCCAATGCTGAATTCTTATCCTCCATATCCGCAAACCCTACTTTTCTGCCATGACCTGCAAATTGATTTCAGGATCTCTCTCAATCACCATTAATATGAGCATTCGACTGTGGCCTTTCTCTGAATTAGCTTCATGAGATGTTAGATTTTCTTACTAAATCCTACGGGAATTTCAGTAAATTGCAGTTCACTCCATGTCAGATATTCAATTCAATATGGTCCAACCCCAATTGCCACAGAAATACATAGTTGGCGGAGGGAAACACCCATCTCCCACATCAGGACATTGCTTTGTAAAGGTCGCTCTCTCTTTGAAAAAAGGTAATCAACTAATTTGTCACAACATAGGACAGCCTATAGACTTGAAAATTTTTGCTACCCACAACTTAATTTGCAGATGCATCTTGAATGTGCTATGCTCCAGTTCACTGTGTACCCCAGTTGACCCCTACAATGTTAGTTGCTAAACTACGGATTAAACTATAAATTGTTGAAAGCAAACTGTTGAAAACGAACTGTCAAAAGTCACTAAAAGAAAACAGCTATCTCAGGAATAGTCAGAGCAATAGACATTCAAGCTAACTATGGTCTCTCAAAAGTTCCTGCTAGTTATGGTTCTCCAGCTGTTTTCAGTTTTGGAAACCAGGCATATATAGGCTTATAAGCTGGTACAAGCGACTAAGGTTCTTAAGAAGTATCTCCAATTACTAAGTATTTGTCCCAAATATAACTGAGGGCTTTCATTAACCACATCTATGATAAATAAATAACTCTTAATAAGATTTCCGATGAGTTGGGTAGATCTGGAGCTGTGGTAAATAACAATATTTACCTGGTAATATCCACTCAAAGTCCAATTCAAGTAACATCCTGACACTGTTCAATTGCATGGGCACTGCCAAATATATGGACAAAACTTATTATTAGCACGTATGAAAAGACAACACACTTGGACAGTAAAAAGTATGCCCTGTGATTATCATAATGGCACATGTTAACAAAGTTACAAGTTTAACTCAGAGAGACTGATATGAACTGATACAGTGATACATCAGCAGGTCTAGTTGCTTTTTCCCATTGGAGAGTAGACATATTTTCCTCCTGTTTCTCTTTTTCTGTTACGACATTTAGTCCTGCATTTTTTATTTTTTGGTAAAGTCTCGTCTGATTTTACCATTCCAGTATAGAAAAATTGACCATGTAGGATGACTACGAATAAGAGTAACCTGAGTTTTTTTCCCAATTAATACATATTTAATACTTAATTACCAATATACACCATTTTGAAACTTATTTACCCGCATACCACACTTTTAGAAATCGCTATTTGAAACCACGTTTTCAAGGAAGAAATCGATGTTTCAAACAGCGATTTCTACCTTGAAAACGTGGTTTCAAACACCGATTTCTACTTTAAGGTAAAAATCAAGTAGAAATCGCTGTTTCAAACAGCGATTTCTACCTTGAAATCGTGGTTTCAAACAGCGATTTTCAAAAGTGTGATATGCAGGTAAATAAGTTTCAAAATGGTGTATATTGGTAATTAAGTATTAAATATGTATTAATTGGGGAAAAAACTCAAAGTAACCTGCCCCAGATGCATTCTGGTCCTGCACTTCTCTGCCTTTAACGGGGCAGTTACAACATCTCTTTACTACAATCAAAATGTATTCGACTTCAACCAGGGAGCACCAGGGAATTGATATTCATATTTCACTTTCACCAAAGACATAAAGAGATGTCATCAAAGATCTATAGAGGCAAAAGTGGACGTGCAATTATCATTTTCTAGAGCATAAATGCTATTACCTGAGTACCAATTGTATGTCTCCATGATGCTCAGGCAACCAGATTCGTCCATCCCCAGATGATCCCCGGTGAAGAGCACCTTGCCTGACTTGTAGAGCAAGCAGACTGACCCCTGCCACAATACGCAATCACGGTCACCACTGTCTTGCTGGAAAAACTTAACTTTGTTGAAATAATCAAATTAGTGTGAACATCCACCCAGATCATACCTGCAATCATTGAAACTGACAATTGAGCTTTCATAGAGTTTTGTAAAGTTGAAGTAATTGGATGTACAATTGGACGACAAAGAACCTCAGTTACAAGCGCTCGGGTTGGATGCAGATATGTCTTATAGGTGTCCGTTGTGCAACACAGCACAATACACAATCTAGCCACTTTGGGTTCCCTATACATCTGTCTTCTCTAATATCCAACTCTAAACACATCAAATGCTGTATCTAACTTTGAAGGGCCTCCAGATCAGATACCCGTTCTGTACTCAATATTCCTTGAAAATCAGTGCTTTTCAAGTTTTTCTTGGTTTAATCATTTCCCTTTTTTTTTAATCCCTTTTGAGCTTCAATTCTGTTCTATCAGACAAGAAAATATGGGTATTGATTAACGGTTCAAATCCCCTACCTCAGGGGAAGTGTTGTCAGGAAAACTATACAATCTCTTGTCCTGTAGCTTTCCTCGCGATCAGGAGCAAAATCTCTAGGAGATTGCCCACAACAGCATAGCCCAAGAGCCAAATTATCTCTCAAATATTTTTTGGAGTGTCTCCGTTAGATGTGCGTTATTTGTGTGCATGACCACGCAAGTGTGATATCGTTAAGGGAGAAATCTGTTCTGTCCTTATCAGTTTGCTTTATAAGGTATTGTGAAAAGAATACGTCTTCTCTAAGTCAAATATAACTCCCGTAGATAATTTAACATGTGGAGGTAGAGGTGGGTTTGGGTAAGGCCCACCATGGGCGCCCTATATCCGCGTCAGAGCCGGATTCTCCAAAATCTACCACTCGCACATCCCAATTTAGAGACATCTCATCATCGAATATACTGGATGGCGGATGCTTATCATACAGGCTAATGGACCGTACGACCAGCAAGCAAACCTGCACTTGGGAGCTCTACGATATGAACCTTCTCACTTCTCAGGTAAGCATCAAGGCTACAAGCCTAAAAGACAAATATACAGTAGCTACTTGCTGTGCCCCAAATCAATCTAGTCACACCAGCCTAAGCACCTCTACCCTCAGGAGCTATACTTGACTTTCATGTCGTCCATAGTGTATTCACAGTTTACGTCCAGGCCGACAAGGCGACGTAACTCCTTGACCAGTCAATGCATGTGACAGATGTGTACATAAAAGACCTTCCCTTCACCCAACCGATCCCTTCGCCCAACTGTCACTCAAATTCAGATCAACTGCTTTCCTATGCATGCCCCGGAAAGCTGAATCATTCCTAGCCATAGATAGCATGCTAAAGTATCAAGCATTGATCTTTCCACTCATGACATAGTCAAAGGTCACAAAGGCCATTAGTTGGCACCTCTAGGACCCAAAACGGCGAGGAAGCAAGCGTCATATCTATCACCTACTAATGGTATTGATTAGCCCACCAAAATAGGTAATGGAAGTTGTTAATTGATTTTGATCGAACCACCAAAATAGTTTCCTTTGTTGTTAAGCACGCGTTGTACAAAAGAAGTGCTACGACGGAGTAATCCTCTCACGGAGTGCATCTCATATACTATATAGCGCCGTACATATCTTGGTTAAGTCGCCACTAGGCGCTGAGCACTATATCTCAAGGTGCCTCTTCATGGAAGAAGTGCTCACTTGAGATCTGAATTGGGCTACCAGTTCACAGGCTCTATAAATGGTGGGAATACCATTGAGAATTCAAACTAGTTTTGAGTCCTCATCTTGGTGCTGACCAAGGCGACTTAGGATTCAAGTTTTCCTCCTACTCAAAAGTAATAACCTTTAATTTGTCTCATCTGAGCTCGCTTACTAAGTACCAGAGCTAATAGCTTGTGTCTTTTGCGTGTGACATGCTTGTTCAGATGTAGTGAGTATTAGTGCGAGTTATGTCAGGCCCGTGTAATTCATAATGCAAAACAAACAATCTTCGCACAATTATTTCAATGTATGAAACATAGAGGATACATAACAATGTCAGCTACAACTCTCGCAGTCCTAATGATCTAACATGCGATAGAAACGAATCTCAAGCAGTAAGTTTGGTGAGGGGATCCAAGACCATCTGATCCCTAGAAATGAGTTTCAGGATCACATCATTTGTGCACATTTTCTCTATTGTAGTTACATATAATATCGTGTTTGGTTTACTTAGGATCGTCTGTGTAATCAAGAGATGATGAACTATCACAACGAATTATCACTGGTTTCATCAGAACTAGTAACAACTCCTAGCTGATTAAGGAACCTTCTTAACCAAACAGCCTCCAGAACTGCAGCTGCACAAGCTACGAACTCAGCCTTTGTGGTAGACAAAGTTGTACAGGATTGCTTTTTGCTACTCCAAGAAATGGCCCCATTTCTAAACAAGAAAGCATTTCAAAAGCGAGAGCTTTAGCATTGCAACTTGTTTTGAGGATTCTAAAGAGAAAAATTTCATGTCTACCATTCGTTATTCCAGCACAGTTGTGAGCTTAATGTATGCTATGATGGGTACTCGCCCGGTTATCTGCTATTCTGTGGGATTTGTTAGCCGGTATCAATCTAATTGTGGAAAAGCTCATTGGAAGATGGTCAAGAGCATTTTTAAATACCTAAGGCAGTGCAAACTACATGTTTTGCTACAAGGGATCGAATATGCTCCTAGTAGGTTATACTGAGCATACAGAACCGGATTTTTCCAAGAAGACCAATCATGACCTCAGGTTTCTTCTTCTTTCAAAACTTGGTGTTATTGGAGCTGCTTTATGACTTCCAAATCGCACCCTCAGTTAGTTGTTAGAATTTACAAAGCATTAAAAAGTTCAAGGATGGTGAACTGTGCACAGTGAAATATATAACTTCTCTTCGCATGCAAACTTTTTAACAAAAGGAGCAAAAAGAGAGAAATGTTACAGATATATGAACAACATTAGTCACTAGAAAACATGTTACGCAATAACTGATTTGAAGAGCAGACGAATATATCTCATACCAGTGTCCGTTCTCAATTCATGACCAAGGGCCAAACATGGGCTTGATGCAGTTTCAGGAGTCCATGTAATGAAAGTATGAATCAATATCAAAGGAAAATCGCAGGATATATATCTACTTACTGCTGTGTGGCCTGGAGTGTGTATAAGTTCTATGACATCACCAAGGCTCCATGGCCCACTCCCCTCTAGCTTAACCTCTACATCAGCAGTAGAAAATTCAACCTGGCAAGCAAGAAGGTTATAGAATAAGTTAATGTATTAAAAGAACTGTCCCTGGCCCACTCTATTTGCAATAAGAAACACTTTCAATGCCTGATGTACCAATTTTAAAAAGGATGATAAAGTGGCATATCCTCATGTAGTCATGCTCATTACAATGCAATCTGGCACACACCCAAGGATGATGGTCTAGAGCATACGAAATGCAAGATAACAAATACCATAGAAGAATATACTACCATACATCTTTTGCGTGGAGAATTCTATCGCAGCTTAACCGCTTAGACCACTTCTTATGATCTGCAACATCATCCCTGATCACCAAAGAGAGTTTATTATAGTCACAAACTTTACTAGAAAATCTACATGGGATCATGTAATCATACTTGTGGGTGAGAAACATGTAACGAACTCCACCAAGCATCTCAATGTTACGCGCCAATCTGTCTGTATATCTGGGGCTGCATAACATTAGAGCCACAAGTCTTAGTCAAACTCAAACCCACCAAACATCGTAGACATAAGAAACACATTGTGTCTTATACTGTGTCCAAAATATTCTTTTATTTTCTTTTTAACGAAGAAAACAACCACCACTCGTTGATAAATAACTTTCAAAGACCAGGGTCGATAACCATATTTGACGATGGATACGGATATACATGCCTAGTCTAGTGCACGCGCACCGGTCTGTTGGTGGGGAGTGGGGGGGCTGCACGGGGGCCAGTGAGCTCAAAGAATCTCACATAACCTGGCAGTGAAGCAAATTGCTAATTTAAAAACTATTCTTTTTCATTTACCACCAGTACTCCCTTCCAGGCTAAAGAGCAGGAAGGATAATGAAAATAACCGCTATCTTTAACCAAATGATCAGCTCTACAAAGAGAATTACAGATACCACTAGTGTAGTGAAATTTGGAATTTTGAAGTACCTGTCTACAAGAATATTCCCTTCGGGTTGAACAATCAAATAAGATGCTGCTCCGTATGATTTCTCAGAGTGATAACCACAATGAAACACCCCCTGATACCATTTCGTACCCTCTTTTAATGATGGACCAGTAAATGCAAGATGATGTACAGAACTTCCACGAAAATTGCATGAAGATAGACAGAAAAAAGGTAAATAAATAACTTCACCTCTTAAAAGAGTATTGGGCACAAAGGAAAATACCAACAAAGAAAGAAAAAGAAGAAGAAGTGGCGAAGCCATGTTGCTGCCCCCACCCCCCCACCCCCAACCCCAACACAACACAACATTTTCTCAAAACGTTCCTAAACTTCTGACTATAATATTGGAATATTGCTACAGTTAGGACTTCAGTTTTTCCTGTAACCACACTCTCCCTCCCCTCCCTCCCTCACTCTCACATATGTCAGAAGTATGCTTCTTTTTCCTCCTTTCAGTAAGAGCTACAAGCAACTCCTAAGTGGGGGTGAGCAAAAAAAACGGTGAATCCAATCTAACCATTGAACCGAGCCGCACAATCTGACTGATCACAGGCCGATCAAACGAAACAGTCGGTTTGGTTAACTTAAAAAAAGAAAAAACAAATATATGGTTCGGTCGGTTCGGCTTGATTTTCTTGGAAGTGATTAAAACTGAACCAAACTGAATATATACACAATACAAAGATTGTTTTCTTTAACCCAACCCTTGTTACCATGTACTATTGACCCTAGTTCTCATTTAACTTTAACGTGTATATGCTTGCTTTCTGTTGGAAATAAGTTCTCTTTCTTACTTTCGTTCAAAGTTTGTGGCCTAAATAAGTAGTGGTCGTAAATATTATAGAGGCCCTATAATCAATTAATAAGTATGATAAAGGCCAAGTAGTACTACTTAGAAAAAGTAGAGGTAAGGCTTAAGAAAGTTCATACCAAAGGTTGGGTATTGTTCTGGAAGAAAATTGGATAGGACCGGACGAGTGCGATCAAATCTGCAAACGCACAACGGCAGCAAACCATGACTCGCCAGAGTTGATTCCGGCAAAGATTTTATGATGCTTAAGTCAAAACTTGCATGACAATCTGTTGGCACCAAATATTTTGACCAGTAGTATGCAGACACGTGGCATAGTGATAGCCACAGAAGAATGCATGTATAAATGAAGTGGAAAAGAACACGGTTACAGTGTTACCGAATTATAAGGAGTAGATGAATGAGCAAAGAAAGCGGGAGAACCAAATATTTGAATAAGCCGTACAAGAAAGAGGAAACCGCCAGTCAATACCACGATCGATAGTGAACCATGGAAGTCGGCTAGTGGGAAAAAGAAAGAGGAAAGCGCCAGTTAATGTCACGATCGATAGTGCACCAATGGAAGTTGGCTAGTGGGAACAAGAAAGAGGAAACCGCCAGTCAATGCCACGATCGATAGTGCACCATGGAAGTCGTGATTTTAAAGAAAACCGCAATGGACACGATTAAGGAGTTTTCAGAAATCATAGAGATTGAGATAAAAGATGACAGTTACCAAGGAAAGACAGTTACAGACATTATCAAGTATAAAACAGATGAAAGGTAACAGAGAAAGAGGTCGTCAATCCATCCAACTACATTTAGATTAAGGAAATAACTTAGACAGCCTGTATATTTCCCTTGTAAAGAGGCTTTTAGATGATTTGTGTAGCTTCGATAGGAAGCATAGTTCGTTGTAAGAATTGTGTTCGAATCACGATCACAGTTGTGTTTGTAATTCAAGTGGGCGCATCGATTATCGACTTAGTTAGTCTTCTGTTATTAGTGAGTTTTCCTTTTTAGTGAAGTCCTCAGGCCCGAGAGGCAAAAAAGATCCCACGATGTTCATCGATTGCGTCATCTGCGCGCGATCGATAGTGAGTTTGCTCAGCAGCGCAAACACAATCCTGAATAAGTAGGAGAAAGTAGCTAGAGAGAGAGTAAAGTTGCTTCTTACCTTAGGATTAAACAGGGTATTTACAGGGAGTTAACAAGGTTTCCTTCTACTCATAGGAATCAATTACCCATATAAGATAGTTTCTTAGGGAAGCTCTACTCCTTGTTCACCAACTATTGGCATTAAAGTACAGAAACGATTCTCTAGCTATCTAACAAGATCTAGCATATTAGATCGCTACTAATGTCCTTGGTCAACGTCTTGACTCCCTTGGGCACGTGGCACTCTCTTCATGGCAGAGTAGATTTATCCCTACCATTTTGCCCACCATTTACACCCTATGCTGACGTCCAATAACCCTTTTAAAGCTTTTATTTTTAGCCGAAGAAGTACATTCACTAGCTTGAGAGCTCGGCCAAATACGCCCACTCGCCCTGAGGGAGTACTTCCACTCGGCTGAGGCAGTACTTCCACTCGGTTCAGCGAGCGGACTTGAGAGAGCAAACAAAGCCCGTCCACTCGGCTAGGCGAGTCGACTTGAGAAGGCTAGGGAAGCCCGTCCGCTCAGCTAGACGAGTGCACTTCAGAAGGCCAAGGAAGCCCGTCCACTTGGCTAAACGAGTGGGGTTGAGAGGGCTAAGGAAGCCCGTCCACTTGGCTAGGCGAAATATGACTTTATCCTTTATTGGAATTTCAACCAAGCGTGGTCCGTGCGTATAATAACCATTTAACATATGAAATATTTTAGGATCGATCAAGGTAGATGAGGGGTCATTCATCTGTGAAGAAATAAGGGTAAGTGTAAAAGGTCTATTCATGAAATCAAAGCTCTGATGATCTCAAACATTGACGTCTTTAAGATGTTTGATGGAGTTCATTTTCATTCACTTCCACAAACGAAAGAGAGCTATATTTTGAGGGTGGAAAGTTGAGAGGAAGCTTTGAGGGAGTGATATCCGGTGAAAGAGCAATCTTGGTGAGCATCTTGTCTTCCTCATCCTTGTTCTATTCCTCGTCAAGTAAGTTTTCTAGAAAACCTTTCTCTGTCAGTTGTTTAGAGCTTCTAGCATGTCTACCAGCAATTCAAATTATGTTCTTGAGCGAAGTGGCTCTAACCACGAAGACCATCAGACGTCTTTATGGTTAGCCTAAGTCCCTCAGCAAGCATTTCTTCACCGTCATGAAGAGTTAGATCAGGATGTGACAGGATAGTTAATAGATGAGGCTAAGGAGCCTCATCCATTCGGTGATCCTGTTCCACCTAGTCATATTAGTGCTTACAACTCACGAGTATTAAGAAAAGACTACACATCCCAAGTTTCGTAGAGTTTAGGCTTCTTGAGGAGGAATAACCTGCTATTATAAACAACTTAAGACAAATTGTTGTTTATGCCAATAGTTTCGTAAAGGCTTTAGGCTTCTCTTCACAGTTTTTCCACCCGTGTCTTGCACTATGATCAGTTAGCTCCTGATTAGCTATCTCCCCATTCGTGGATATTCTTATTCGTGTATCAGTGCCATAACATAGGTACTGAGCCCAGACTTAGGGTCTTCAAATACTTCAATGCAATCAGAGAGATAAGTAAGCAAGTGGGGTGGTATCGACGTAGTTGTAAAATAAAAGCTGATACCAAACTGTTTCCCAAACCTTCATCTTCAAACGATAT
Source organism: Escallonia rubra (assembly GCA_033065855.1). NCBI lineage: Eukaryota > Viridiplantae > Streptophyta > Magnoliopsida > Escalloniales > Escalloniaceae > Escallonia > Escallonia rubra. The sequence goes on along the minus strand of JAVXUO010002642.1, from coordinate 232,240 downwards.
GTGAAAGGAAAAGTATGCATCTGTCAAACTTCCACAGAGAGGGGTTTTCCACCCAGTGGAAGAGTCATTGCGACACCATCCAGAACAACAAGTTGAACATGGATGAGATGTCTGCACGAGACTTGGACGAACACGCTGCTGGAGTCTGCTACACCACGTAGCGCAAACTATTCTTTATCCCATGGCCAATTACAGCCACGTGAAATATCTCTCCCTTCAGGGCCTGTGAACACTCGAGTTGAGAACTGTTAATAAACAGCCTGTATAGTTGACTTACCAAGTATAGAATGCTAATTTGTAGGCAACTAATTTCTAGGGATTCTTGTCTATTTCCTAGTATAGATCATGTAACCTGTATAAATTGTCTTCTATTCAGATCAATGAGATATGGAATATGAGCATATTTGCTCTCTGAATTATTTCATGGTATCAAAGCAATTGGCTCGATTTTTCTGGGGTTTTTCTTTTGGGTTCAAGGGTTTTGTTTTTCAATCCCGGAACTGATTTGGTGTCGTCACCGACTCCGGTGACAGTTTAGTCTCACAGCCACCCCAGGGAGGTGCGTACGGTGGTTTCCGGCCAGTCCTCAAAGTCCGGTGGCTGGGTTCCCGGCGAGTGGGTCTCACGCGCCAGCCAAAAGAAATCTGTCCTTCTCTCACACGGGACTGATTTGGTGCCGTCACCAATTCTGGTGACAGTTTAGTCTCACCACCACCCCAGGGAGGTGCGCACAGTGATTTCCGGCCATTACCCAAAGTCCGGTGACTGGGTTCCTGGCGAGTGAGTCTCACGCGCCAGTTGAAGGAATCTGTCCTTTTCTCACGCGCCGGCGAGTAGAGGCGCGTGGCTGTTCCGATCAGCATCAGTTTCTTCCTCCGACGTCGCTCCGACGTTTCCGGCCTGTTTCCGGTGGTACTTTCCTGTTCCGATATCTTTTGAAGGTCGTCTTTATCTTGTGTCCTTCGGTACACGACTTGTGCTTTACTCCAGTTTTATCTGCTTATCTTTTGGGTTGTTCTTCGACACTGTGTATTGAACAATGACCGAGAATAAGGTTCAAGTAGGTGAGGTGGTTCCAGTATTGTCTAAAATTGCTGAAAATAAGCTAAATGGCACTAATTACTTAGATTGGAGCAAAACTGTTAAAATATATATGCGAAGTATCGATAAGGATGATCATTTGAGTAGTGATCCCCCTACTGATGACACCAAGCGATTGTGGTTAAGGGAAGATGCGCGTCTCATTTTACAAATTCGTAATTCCATTGACAGTGAAATTCTTGGCTTGATTAATCATTGTGAATTTGTGAAAGAACTTATGGATTATCTTGAATTCTTATACTCTGGGAAAGGCAATATATCCCGGATCTATGACGTCTGTAGGGCTTTCTATCGTCCTGAGAAGGAGACTAAAACTCTCACAGCCTTTTTCATGGATTTCAAGAAAACTTATGAGGAATTGAACATCCTGCTGCCTTTTAGTAAAGATATCAAAGTACAGCAGGCTCAAAGGGAACAAATGGCGGCGATGAGCTTTTTGGGCGCACTTCCACCTGAGTTTGACACTGCTAAATCTCAGATTCTCTCCGGTACTGATATTACCTCTCTTCAAGAGGTGTTTAGTCGAGTGCTCCGCACAGAGTCCCCTTCATCTAATCAGCAAAGCAGTGTCCTTGTTGCTAACAGAGGAAGGGGGAGTGAAGCTGGCAGAATGAATAATAACAGAGGAGACAGAGGAGGTGGAGACCGAGGGGGTCATAATGGAGGAATAAGTGAGATTGTGTGTTATTATTGCAAAGAGCCCGGACACACAAAGCGTTACTGTAAGAAATTACAGAATCGCAACCAGAGAGCTCAGACTACCACTGCTACTGTTGCTGCGACTTCCAGTTCATCTTCTGAGAAAACCGTCACAATCTCAGTTGATGAGTATGCCAAATTGTCTCAGCATCAAGAATCAGTTGCTGCTTTTGCTGAGTCAGGTAAAAAGTGTCTCATATCCTCCTCAAACAAATGGGTCATTGATTCTGGTGCCACAGATCATATGACAGGTAATCCCAAAATCTTTTCCAGTTTTCGATCTCACACAGCTCCATCTCCTGTAACAATAGCTTATGGGTCCAATTATACTATCAAGGGATCCGGGACTGTAAAACCCACTTCTTCTATTACCTTATCTTCTGTACTCAGTTTACCGAGTCTTGCTTTCAATCTGATGTCTGTAAGCCGCCTCACAAAAGACCTTAATTGTTGCATCTCATTTTTTCCTGATCACTGTCTTTTTCAGGATCTTATGACGAAGCAGACTATTGGTAAAGGGCATGTATCTGATGGTCTTTATATTCTGGATGCATGGGTGCCTCGTTCAGTTGCATGTTCTGGAGTTGTGTCTCCATTTGAAGCTCATTGTCGGCTGGGTCATCCTTCTTTGCTAGTGTTGAAGAAGTTGTGTCCTCAATTTCATGATATATCTTCGGTGGATTGTGAGTCGTGTCATTTTGCAAAACATCATCGAAGCTCGCTGAGTCCTAGAGTTAATAAGCGAGTTGAGTTTGCTTTTGAGTTGGTCCATTCTGATGTTTGGGGGCCGTGTCCTGTTTTGTCTAAATCTGGGTTCAGATATTTTGTTACATTTGTGGATGATTTCTCTAGAATGACTTGGATCTATTTTATGAAAAATCATTCTGAGGTGTTTGCTCATTTTTCTGCTTTTTGTGCTGAAATCAAGACACAATTTAATGTGCATGTGCATATACTAAGGAGTGATAATGCTAAAGAATATATGTCAGGATCTTTTCAGAATTACATGAACCAACATGGCATCCTTCATCAATCATCTTGTACTGATACTCCTGCTCAGAATGGAGTTGCTGAAAGGAAAAATAGACATCTCCTTGAGACTGCTCGGGCATTGTTATTTCAAATGAAGGTTCCTAAGCCATTTTGGGCAGATGCTATCTCCACAGCTTGTTTTCTGATCAATCGTATGCCCTCCACAGTTCTCAACGGAGATGTTCCTTACAGTATCCTTTTTCCTATCAAGCCTCTGTTTCCAGTAGAACCACGGATATTTGGAGTACTTGCTTTGTTCGTGATGTGAGGCCTCATCTTACCAAACTGGATCCTAAAGCCCTTAAATGTGTCTTTTTGGGCTATTCACGTCTTCAGAAGGGATACCGGTGCTACTCTCCTGACCTCCACAAATATTTGGTGTCAACAGATGTTGTCTTTTCTGAGCACAGTCCATTCTTTTCCTCAAAATTTCATTCTAGCAGTAAGGGGGAGGATGATGACTGGTTGATGTATGAGATCTTCCCTTCAGTACCGATTGAGCCAGCAATTTCGGAGGATAGAACCCGTGAGGATGGTCTGTCTGTTCTTGTTTCTGTTCCAGTCGAACCATCTAATGCTACTGATGGTGCTAATTCTGGTGTTGCACAATCAGAGGATGTGAATTGTTTGGGCGAGCAGGCTATTATTCCTTCAGCTCCTGTGAAACCACCTATTGTTCAAGTCTATTCACGGAGGCGAGAACACCATGATACATGCCCTGCACCAGCTCCTTTGTCATCTGATCCGCCATCCAATGATCTTGACTTACCCATTGGTCTTCGTAAAGGTAAACGCCGGTGCACCCTTCCTAAATATCCCATTGCTAATTTCATTTCCTATGATCACTTATCTTCAACTTTTAGCTCTTTAATTGTTTCTCTAGACTCTGTTTCCATACCAAAGACAGTTAAAGAAGCTCTATCCCATCCGGGTTGGCACAATGCCATGCTTGAAGAGATACAGGCTCTGGATGATAATCATACATGGGATCTTGTCAATTTACCTGAAGGCAAGAAGGCAGTGGGGTGCAAGTGGGTTTATGCTGTTAAATTTAATGCAGATGGCTCAGTGGCTCGACTTAAAGCCAAATTGGTGGCCAAAGGGTTTGCTCAGACGTATGGAGTTGACTACTCTGACACTTTCTCTCCTGTGGCCAAACTCACCTCGGTTCGTTTGTTCATCTCTTTAGCGGCTTCCCAGAATTGGTCTTTACATCAGCTAGATATCAAGAATGCCTTTCTGCATGGTGACCTTGTGGAAGAGGTGTATATGGAGCAACCACCAGGTTTTGTTGCTCAGGGGGAGTATGGCAAGGTATGTCATTTGAAGAAATCTTTGTATGGCTTGAAGCAAAGTCCTCGTGCTTGGTTTGGAAAATTCAGTGAGGTAGCTCAAGAGTTTGGGTTACAGAAGAGCAAGTGTGACCATTCAGTCTTCTACAGAAAGTCCAATGCTGGGGTTATCCTACTTGTTGTTTATGTTGATGATATTGTCATTACAGGAGATGATTGTACAGGAATCACTTCTCTCAAGAAATTTCTACAGACCAAGTTTCATACCAAAGACTTGGGTCAGTTAAAATACTTCTTGGGAATAGAAGTGACTAGAAGCAAGAAGGGAATCTTTCTATCTCAAAGGAAGTATGTTCTAGACCTGCTTGTAGAAACTGGAAAGGCAGGAGCCAAGCCGTGCAACACACCAATGAATCCTAGTGTTCATCTTACAAAGGATGACGGTGACCTCCTTGATGATCCAGAGAAGTATAGAAGATTGGTTGGGAAGTTAAATTATCTCATAGTGACTCGTCCAGACATTGCCTATGCAGTTAGCACTGTTAGTCAATTTATGTCTGAGCCCACTGTTAAACATTGGGCAGCTTTGGAACAGATTCTGTGCTACTTAAAGGGAGCTCCAGGCTTGGGCTTGCTATATAGCAACCATGGACACTCTTACATTGAGTGCCTTTTCAGACGCTGATTGGGCTGGATCAAAACTTGATAGAAAGTCCACTACAGGCTACTGTGTTTTTGTTGGTGGTAATCTAGTCTCTTGGAAAAGTAAGAAACAAAGTGTTGTCTCGCGGTCTAGTGCAGAATCAGAGTATAGAGCTATGGCTCAATCCACTTGTGAGGTTATGTGATTTGTCACCTATTAGAAGAAATCAGTTTGAAGCCTCCCTTACCAGCAAAACTTTGGTGTGATAACCAAGCTGCTCGTCACATAGCCTCAAATCTTGTTTACCATGAGAGGACTAAACATATTGAGGTAGATTGTCACTTCATTCGAGAGAAGATTCAGGAGAATTTGATCTCAACCAGTTACGTGAAGACAGGCGAGCAGTTGGGGGATATTCTCACAAAGTCCTTAAATGGGACTCGGGTTGAGTATCTTTGTAACAAGCTAGGCATGATCAATATCTATGCTCCAGCTTGAGGGGGAGTGTTAATAAACAGCCTGTATAGTTGACTTACCAAGTATAGAATGCTAATTTGTAGGCAACTAATTTCTAGGGATTCTTGTCTATTTCCTAGTATAGATCATGTAACCTGTATAAATTGTCTTCTATTCAGATCAATGAGATATGGAATATGAGCATATTTGCTCTCTGAATTATTTCAAGAACGATCCAGAAATCCAGGCAAATAGTATCCAGAGAAGATTGACCCAACCTCTGCTAGAATCCTTCCTCGCCTGTATTGGTCATTGGTGATTAGGTAGGGACTAATAATATGATTACTGGTTTCAGCTTATAGCCCACATTCAAGTCGAGGCCAAAAAGCTGGTTGCTGGAGAGAAGGCCTACTACGAGACTGTGGACAAGATGAAGGTGATAGAGAACAATAGAAGGGAGTCGGAGAAAAAAGTCGAGAACCTCTCCTCTCGTCTTCGAAAGAGCAATGCCTTGATCTCGTCTCTCCAGGCAGACTTGGAGAAGGAGAAAGAAGCAACTAAGAAAGCCCCACACAAATAATATGAGTGTAGCCGAAATGAGAATGCTTAGGTGGATGTGCGGCCGCACAAGGAACAGATAGAATAACAAAATAAGGATTTCGGCAACAAAGTGATTGAGGAAAAGATCTAGGGAACGTCGATGGTGATGATTTCGTCGAATCCAATGTAGACCTGTAGTTACGCCTATAAGAGAAGTGACTTGTGCAAAGTTGAAGGGGTAAAATGAGGTAGAGGTGGACTGAGCTAACTTCTGGAGGAGCAGTGAGATAAGACTTGATTCTAGGCATTAATCAGAGAGCATGTGCTTTGATAGGGGGGAAAGGAACAAAAGGATTCATGTAGCCGACCACCACTGGTTTGGGACGAAGGTTGGATGACGTGATGATCTTTGCATAAATATATATTCCTCATAGCTTGTCTCTAAGCCGCATAATCTTTTTGCCTCTAAAATTTAATGTAAAAAATTCTTTCTGCTCACGTTTTACTAATTGCAATTGTTTATCGGTAATAGATGTTGTTTCCAAAAAGCAATTGAACTATTACTTCTCTGTTCATTGTTACTTTTCGGCTAGTCTTCATAGGGATTCCTCTTATCAATTTAACAAGTCAAAATTGACAAATACTATTTATCAAAAGCATCTTCACAATTGATCCCAAAAAAAAATGCGCTAGATTTAACTTACGACCTGTGGATGCATGCCATCAACGCAAAGCAAACTACGGATGGAAACTGGAATCTCAGTCAACCTCATGTATCCCCAGCAGGATGTCCTAATATTCTGAGTCTGTTGGGTCTTAGTTAGGGTGGATTTAAGTTTATGTGATGATCCTCTGATTTCTTTTATTAATTTTATTTCTTAGAGTTCAAAATGTGTTCAAAATTTCTTATTTCCCCAGACAGATCATTTTTGTACCAGTGCCAATAACTCTGGTTTTGCTAGCAAATGGACTATTATCTTCTATGTATGGGCTTCATTAGTCTCCATGTTGGAATCTAGCCTAAGCTAGTTTAGAATGGGGTTCAAAATCTCTACGTAAATTCTAGTAAATAGAATTAAGATGAAAATATTAAGAGATTTACAAGTAGCTATGCTCCTTCGGAGTCATGTCATGCGATCCAAACATAGTTTTGAGTCTTTTGACAACTATGAGCCTTCGTGATTTAGAGATCTTAAATCTTCTTCTTCTTCTCTAGTACCATGTTTTGTTTCTACACCTCACCACCTATTAGGTCCGAAAAAGATGCAGCCCATGTTCAGCATTCAATAGTTCATTTTCTGCTAACAAAAGATTTACTTTAAAGGGAATATTTTGTCCAATTTTTTGTTAGCTGGAATTTTGGATAATTTGAGTATGTCGGCCTTTGAAGGACAAGAAGCGCCTAACAGAAGATATTTTCCTTCTGTCCCCTTATTGCTGATGTGAATGTGATATACTAAGCTTGAACTTAAATAGGCAGCATTGATGCATATATCAAGATAGTTGAGCAAAGAATTACTAAGAAAAGTAATTTCTACAAAAGCCCCATGTGATATTACTTACTAGAATTATTTATGCATAAATGGGAACCTTTTCCTTTCATTTTCTTCAGGCTAAATGCTGTTCTTAATACAGGAGCATTTTGGTCATATACATTTCAACCAAATTCAAGTAAAATCGATCAACGTAACTCCAAGGTACTCTAGCAAGGATTTTACAAGAGTACCTTGGATCCCAGATCCATAGTTCTAAATTCCTTCTATGATCATTCATAAAATCAAATATCATCATTGATCATAAGATCAGGCATCTTCGTATTAATTGCTTTTGAACTGAATACCAGACGTCTAATTCTTGTTATACCATCCAAGTTGCTTAACAGCAAGAAGCGTAAAAGGCTAAAAGAGAAAAGATTCTTTAGCACATTGGGTAACATTAAAAGCCAAACCAAGTATACCCTATTCACATCACATTGGGTTTTGTAGAGATATAATCTGATAAAATTCTCGGCCCAACTACTTCAACACTAAATCATTTGCACTGACTGATATCCCTAAGCAGGAAGAAATTTTCAATTGGGCACTTCCGTCCTCCAATATAAGAAAAACTAAGATACCCAATTCGTCCTAAAATTCAAGCAAATGAGTTCTTACTCAGCCAGAAGTAAACCTCAGGATAAGGTACTACTGAAATACTTCGCTGCATCTGAAAACCAACCATTTGACCCTTAAGAATCATAACTTAGAAAGGTCAATCACTCCCGACTTGGCCCAGCAAACTAAAGCCTGTGAAAGAGCGCAGAGTATTAACTCCTTTTTTTGCTAATCAAACTCGGTATAAAGCAACATAAAGCCATTGATTCTACATTCTTTTAGCCATAAATATCTACTTTTGTTATGCTTTGCTATGTGTTTCCAACCAAAAAACCATTATCAATTGTAGAGATGGAACGAGATACAGTTTCTTAACCATGCGATTGAATTTGACTTACCTATATAAAATTATAAATACATAGCACTATGTCCGAGCAATACGTTTATGTTCACAACTTTAAGGAGACTTTTATAGTTTTAAGAAATTACCTTGTATATATCTAAGCAAGCTAACTATATTTCCTTTGAGATGTAAAATACAGAAAGAAATGAAATTTATACCTTGAGTAAATTTAATTAAGAAGTGGTGAATGAATAACTTCATTTGGGCCTATGTATGTATCTTTTGGTACAAGATGGATTAGAGGGGGATCAGAAGAAAACTAAACAAAGTTATGGCTGGCAAAATTCAACCAACCCAAGCAAAAGCTTAGTAAGTTTGCAACCTAACCCTGCAAAAATTAAGCTCTACCCAGGTTAGCTTTATAACCCAACTAAAATTAAGACTTGTATCATGTCACTCACTATCACCAAACCAGCATGCAGTAATTGACTTAGCATCTCTATCCGATCAAATTTAGTTTCTGAACTTGTGAAAATAAAATGGGACATTTCCTCCATACTAACAAAATATAAATGGAGGAAAATTTGACTGGAGTTGATGTTGGAAAAACCCAAACAAGTATAGGTTTACAAAAAAAATAACACCAAATACTTGCCCCACAATCTCCTACTTGCAAGTCTCAGCAAGTCCCACGCCAATCCCTCTTCAACCCCACACTCGGTGTGTCAGCCACTAACTCCTCACTCTAGCTTTGGGCACTCACACACTAAGACAACGTCAAAGTTCGAAAGAAAGGGGAGTACGTGAATCTCTGACCGAATGGTAATAACTGTATTGGTGGATGATTACAACTGAAGTCCTGATCCCTAGTTATACTACTCGACCTCCTCAATGAACGGTGGTGATTAATCCTATCTAACCGCTATCATTTCTATTCTAGAATTCTCCCTAGAATTCTCTAAGTTACCCTACCTTTATAGATTCTTCTACTAGTATATTTATTGTAAAGAATAACAAGATTATCCTGGAAAATTCTCGAGTCCTTCCATGCAAGCATCCCTGAAAGCGCACGTGTGCCATCTCAGTAAAGCGCCTGCGAGGAAAAACCTCCAAAATTGGGAGGGTTCTGACATTCTCCCCCACCAAATCCATCCATGCCTCATCATGCAATGTCATGCCTTCCCTTCACAACTGGCGACATGTGACCGTCTGTTTCGAGCACTTAAACCTTGCAAAGAGTTGACCACTACAGCACGTTGCCCATCCCTGTTCTAGCCCTTGTTGAGCTTAAGGGCTCCCACCTTATAACTGGATGCCCCTTATGCACAAGTAGAAAAGTGTTGGGCGCTCCCCACCATACAAGTACATGGCATTTGCCTGAAACATCGAGATGGCATGAGCCTCTCTCATGAAGTCGATTCCAAGCATTTTGTCATCGATATCAATATCTGCCACGGTGAAAGTTGTCTTACGCTTCCAATCCCCAAACTAGAAATCGGAGTCCTCCACCATGCCATAAACCTGTTTGGCACGGGAGTTCACAGACTTGATCATACTCTCATCTGCAACGATCAGCAAGTCAAGCTACTTCACCGCTCTTAGACCTATGAAATTCGCATTGGTACCCATATCAACTAGTGCCTCAATGCTCCTCCCGTTGATTTTGGCCTTGACAAAGGGTAGTGCCCGTTTCCCCATGGGAGCACTAGACCCTCTCACCATCGTCCTGGCCATGATGCCACTGTCTGCACCGCCTCCGTGCATATGTCAGGCTGGTCCACCCTCTTCCGCAAAGAAGATAATACCTGGACTGCCCCAAACTGTCCATCTTCCATATCTAAGGTGTTTTCCGTCTCCTTTCATCTTGGACTTCACAATGGCACTCAAGGCCTTCTTTTGTGGACAATGTCAAGCAAGGTGAGGCGCAACGCATTGAAAGCATCCATTTTTCTGCTTCAAGCTAGCAGGCATCTATGTTACATGAACTCGTACGAGTGTCCGGGTCAGATATGTGTCCAAGTGTCGGATTTGTCTTATGTTTAGAACACAAGACATAGAGAAACGGCAAAATATATCTATTTATTGTGACTTTTCAATTATTGTTAAGGTAAACTGGTGTTTTATGTGACGCACATGGTTCCAATTAAGAACTTGTCTCATCTCAAAGTGACAACTAGTTAAGAGGAACACCATAAGATAGTGTTCATAGTGGCATATCCTATGAGATATGTCGGACACCTATCCAAGTGTCGAGTGTCCAACACAGGTACTTCACGCATTCTGAAGAGTCCATGTAATATAGGAAGGCATAGGTTCTCAGTAGTACTTCTACCCCTTGCAATGATTCCTTCCCTCATTGTCGCTCGATTCCCCGTCTAATCTCTTCTTGTGGCGGTTGGGGTCTCCCCGACCATTGCCACGATCCTTCTTGGGACTCTTTTATCGGTCCCGCCTTGGGTGTTCCTCCTTCTTGAACTTGACTATCTTCTCGATCATTGCAAGCGCAGATGCGAGGTCCTCCACTCCACCACGTTAAAGCTCTTGTGCTGGCCATGGTTGCAATCTATCCATGCACCGTATAATGCCTCCATGTCGGCCATGTCGGCCATGTCAGGGAGTTCAAGGATGGTTGCTGAGTACTCCTTGACATATTCCTGCAGTGAACCTCTGTGTGCCTCAATAATATCCTCTGCTTGCAAAATGCCTCGAACTCAATGTTCTCAGCATAGAACTGCTTCTAACTCCTCCTTGAACTACTCTCAAATGCCAATCCTGCAAGTAACTCTCTCCTTGTCGGAACACTAACGCCTCCACCAAAGTGTTGTAATGTCCTTCAGGTATAGTGCAGTGACTTGGACTTTATTGTCCTCGTCCCCAATTTTAAGTGCCTCAAAGCAACGCTCCATTTCTTACACAAATTTGTCTATGAGGCTTGCATCTCTCATGCCGCCGTACGCATCGGGTTCAAAATACCGCACCTTCTTGCGAGTTTGGAAACCTATCACGCCACCCTCAATATTGTTGGTAAGGGCGATCTTCCACAACTTTAGCTGGGGACGTAGTTCTGCCACTTCCTTCTCTAGTGTTTTCCTTTTCTCCCTCCCTATTAATGACATCAAAGAGAGGTTTGTTGCAACATCCAACCATCCCTCGGCGTCCTTCTCAAGTGCTTCAACCTGTTCCACCAAGTATGGAATCTCCTCTTCCTTCAATTGCTAAAGGTATCCCCGAACTTTTGAGTAGAGATGAACACATAGACTAGCTCCTTTGGCGTACTCCAAGCTTTTTCTCGAACTTGCCCACAAAGCTCTCCACAATTCAATGATGTTCCTCCACAGCGACTTGCAGTTGAGCAACCAAGGTATTTAGGTCTGCAATGGCCTGGGTATTCTCGTTACCCCTCTTCGGCACCTCCCTGCTATACCCCTCTTCCACCATCTCTACTTCACAACCGCTCCCAAGAAACGACTGTTTTGACACCATCTGTCACAGCCCTGGAGTTTGACAAGCACAACTCTACCCCAACTATGCGGCACTTAGGCGATTCACCCTCGTGGACGCCTAAGTCAGGCTTGCTCTCCTACATGTCTTGGCAAGCCTGTGTCAAACCCTCTTTGCCCCCAAACTAGGTTGTCAGCCACTCACTCCTCATCAAGCCTTTGGGCACTTACACAATGGCAAAATCGGCAGAAGGGAAAGAAAGGAAAATGTGTAAATATCTTTAACTGTGTGACTATCTTGATGGATAATTACAACTTAAGTCCTACTCCCTATTTATACTACTACACCACTTCAATGGATGGTAATGATCAATCCTATCTAGTGGCTATCATTACTATTATAGAATTCACCCTAGAATTCTCTAAGCTTCCCCACCTTTCTAGATTATTCTACTAAAATATTTCTTTACAAGAATATACAAGATTCTCCTAGAACATTCTGGAGTCCTTTCATGCAGGCATCCTGTAAGCGCACGCATGTCAACCAGTAAGTGCCTGCCTGCGTGGAAAAACCTCCAAAGTTGGGAAGGTTGTCACAATCAGCGCTCCGTATTGTATAGCAAAGGTTACATCTAATTCGTTGTAAGGCACAAACCGGGATGAAATTCAGAACTTTTGCACTTTTGGGTGATGTAAGAATAAGACTGCAGGTAACACTTCCACTTTGTGGTTATTAATGTACTATGTTCTCAATTCAAGGGACTACCATCAAACGTCATCTAAAATCCTGGGCAGATGCCCAAGAGGAGAGCGACTTGATCACAGATGTAACTTACTTTTCAGGACAAAAGCACTAAAGAGTGCAGCATATATGTGGCCCACTCAAGTTGGCAACTACAGAGATTGCAAAAAGAGGTAATACAAGATGACATGTCTATAGAAACCAGAGTAGCATTACTTCAAGCATGATATAGCAGTTATGCAGCAGAAGCAGAAAACCAAGCTTCCCAAACATCACTTCCACGGAGTTTTCACAGACAACATTTTCTATGCTGCCCATTGACATGGAAAAGTAATCAGCCAAAAAAACTTTTTCCTCTCGATGTTAGCCGCACCATCCATACTACATTCATTGGAATTACGTAATTTAGGCAAATGAGAGTCCAAATTCTACCTTGCTTTTGATCCGCGATTTTGTCCATTCCATCCCTTGACGAATGAATTTACCTTATTCAGGCTTTCGCACTAGCCTAACACGTAGTTTTCATGGATTAATTACAACACAATACCTTGTACTATACACGTTTTGGTGTCATGAATGGCACCTCCAATCAATCACCGGCAGCAAGAGTGACAGACCAGCTTTGCAGGTCATTGAAGATCAAGGTGAAATTACCTTCTGGAGCTAAGAAGGTTTAAACAGAGAAAAAGGAGGGAAGCAACAGCAATGAAGAGAAGGAAATGTGCGTGTGCGCGTGGCACGCGTCATGGAGTAAATGAACCAGAGCGTGGGAGTCACGCGCTCAACAATTTCCAAAGAGGATTTAGCCGTTGAGATTTTCTGTTATTCTCACTGTTCATTTTCTCTTTCTTTATTTTTGCCATTTTCTATTAATTTCTGTTCATTTCCGAATGTTGCAAAATCTTATCTCTAATTCTGCCTTGGAGAGAGACTGGTAATATGTAAAGGAAATGTGAGCTCAGAAGAATCTATCAGTGAGAAATATATTAAAATTCCTTCTCCATCTCTCTCTTTCTTTCTCTTCTCTGCAACTATGGCCAGCTGAGCTGGATTCTTCCAAATTTCCACCAAAATCCTTCTCTGTAACTAGTATCCAGAGCATCTACGAATACGTGGGCTGCGAAGAAATTGTCTTAAAACATGGGGTATGGAAACAAAAATATACAGCAGCTAGATGAACACGTAAGCTAAATGGAAGATCAGTTCTCTGACCATTTCGGGTCTCTCGATGATCAGTTGGCTGAATTGAAGAACAACATAGAGGAGTTACCTGCATTGTAGTTGTCTGTGGACCAATTGAAGGGGGAATTGCCAGCCATGAGGCAGGCTCTCACAGACTTGCAGGGCATGATGGAGCAACTGATTTACAACAAAGGGAATGATGGAGCAGAAGGGTCAAATTCATGACAAACAAGAGGCAACAAGAGCTGGGACACTAATCACAGAGAGTTCTTCCACTATAAAAATGGTAATGCTTATCCTAAACTGCCTAGTCTTGAATTTCCTAGGTTTTGTGGAGAGGATTCATATGGATGGGTGAGGAAGGCCGAGAGCCCGAGAGGTATTTTGAATTTCATACCTATGGCTATGGATGAGATGTGTAAGGTTAATTTCGCATCAGTCCATTTTGAAGGACAAGCTGAGCACTGGTTTCGCACTTACATTAAGGCCAAAGGCAGGGTTCAGTGGGCTGAGTTTGTGAAGGATGTGAATTCTAGATTAGCTCAATTGTTCAAAGAAAGTGTTATTGGAGAATTTCACAAATTACAACAGTAGGCACTGTTGAACTATACTATAATAAGTTTGAAACACTCGGGTCTGTGCTAGTTAATGAAGGGTGTAAATTTGAGGAAGAATACTTCGTACAAAGTTTCATCAGTGGGCTCAGAGATGAATTTAGACTGAAGATTGAAAATTTTGAGATATATAATCTCTCAAGGGCTATATATTTAGCCAGGAAACAGGAAGCAAACCTATGCAACAACTGGCATCAACCTAGAATTTTTCCAGAAACCCTACACAGCCATCATACCAACCCCTTCCTAACCAGTTGACACCTGCAAGACTAACCTAAATTCACCAACAACCAGACCAAGAAATACTGCTTTGGCCATAGCACCCCCAACTCACCAAGCTCAACTCCCAAACCAACAGAGGTTGACTAGAGCATACTTTGATGATAGAAGGAAAAGAGGGCTATGCTATTGGTGTGAGGACACATTTACACCTGCACAGCAAGAAAAGCAGGTTTCAATGCTGGTGGTAGATGAGGCGGAGATGAAGCCCCCCCCCCCCCCCCCCCCAACCAACAACAAATAAATAAATATGATGAAGATGTGGGTGCAAAGCAACAGGATGAAACAATGAAAGAACAGCCAGAGAAGATGGAAATCACTGTCAATGTTTTGACAGGTAACCAGACTCAATCCACATTCGACTTTTTTACTCTTGATTGACACTGGGTCCACACACAACTTCATGAACGCAGCCACAGCTGCTAGATTGGGGTGCCTAAAGACACCAACTGCGCCCATGACAGTCATGGTGGCAGATGGCAATAAGGTTGCTGTGAGACTGCTTGCAATCAGTTTAGCTGGTCTATGCAGTTTAGGCCTTATGAGATACTTTTTTGGCATGCAAGTGAAGCAAGAACATGGGAGCATTTTCGTTTCTCAAGAAAAGTATGTTTCTCAGTTGTTGAAGAAATTTCATATGGCAAAGTGCAAACCAGCTCCTACTCCTACTCCTGTGGTTGTTAATGGAAAACTTTCAAAGAATGATGGAGAAAAGAAGGCAGATGAGACTTTATACAGAAAGCTTGTTGGATCACTCATTTACCTCACCAATACAAGGCCAGATATCGTGTATGCTGTGAGCATTGTATCAAGGTTTATGAGTGAGCCTAGCAAACTTCATTTTGCAGCAGCAAAAAGGATCCTAAGATATGTCAAGGGGACACAAAGCTATGGAATTTTCTACAAAAGAGATGAAGATCACAACTTGAGTGGTTACACCGACAGTGATTGGGCAGGCTCTTCCGATGATAGAAAGAGCACCTCAGGTTATTCAGTTTTTCATAGGAAAGAATGTTGTGTCTTGGTCTTTAAAGAAGCAAAAAACAGTTGCGTTATCATCAGTCGAAGCAGAGTAAATGTCAGCTACAACTGCAGCTTGTGAAGCAATATGGCTCAGGCGAATTTTGAAAGATATGTAACATGACCAGGGCTCCCCAACAACAGTTTTTTGTGACAATATGTTAACCATTGCTATGACTAAGAATCCAATTTTTCACAGCCGTACTAAACAGATCGAGATCCGTAATCATTTCATTCGAGAGCTAGTTGATAAAGGAGAGATAGAACTCAAGTTTTGCAAGACTGGAGAACAAGTGGCAGACATATTCACTAATCCAGTTTCTACAGACAAGTTTCTTTATTTTCGAGACAAGCTCGGAGTTTTAGATTTTTCAGAATTAAGGGCGAGTGTTAGAATGTAATTCTAGAAAAATCTAGATTTTTATTGGTACATGCATCAGACTTATAGGATTCATGCATCAGGTTTAGGTTCATTATCCATTTTATGTTCATGTACTTAGCATTAGTTACTATGCATCTAGAAGTGTCCTAAGAGTCCTATATAAGCAGAACCTTGGAAGAGGTTTTAGAGTAGAATTCTCTGTATAACTTTCTCTCCAACAAATCAATATAAGACCAGAATTCTTCCCATATCAGACCACTACCTTCCGTTATTGTCTAACACTCCACACATTTTGGGCACTTTGAATTCAAAGTGATGCCTTTGGGCTCACTAATGCCCCAGCCACATTCCAATCAGTCATGAATTCCATATTTGCACCTTACCTCAGGAAATTTGTTCTAGTCTTCTTTGATGACATTTTGGTGTATAGCAAAAATTACTCAGATCATCTTCAGCACCTCAACACTGTGCTACACACCCTCAAGGACCACACCTTGTTTGTTAAAGAGTCCAAATGCACATTGCAGCATCAGAGGTGGAATATTAGGGACATGCGATCACAGGTCAAGGGGTAACTGCAGATCCCTCCAAGATTTCAGCTATGGTACAATGGCCCCTTCAAAAGACAGTCCAACAGTTAAGGGGATTTTTCGGCCTCACAGGCTATTACGAGAAATTCATCTCCCAATATGGAATCAAAAGTAAACCCCTAACCAGGTTACTACAAAAGAACAGCTTTAAGCGGAACCCTGAGGCAACACAGGCTTTTGAGGACTTGAAGGAAGCAATGACACATACCCCTGTGCTAGCACTTCCAAATTGGTTTCTTCCCTTCATTGTGGAAGTAGACGCAAGTGACCAGGGCATGGGGACAATGCTAATGCAGCAAGGTCAACCCTTGGCCTTTTTCAGCAAAGCTTTTGGAGCTAAAGCTCTTACATTATCAACCTATGAGGAGGAGTTGATGGCCTTGGTCAAGCCATAATGCACTGGCACAGTTACCTTAGCCGCAGCCATTTTGTTATTAAGACAGATCACTGTAGTTTGAAGTGTCTCTTAGGACAAAGAGTAACTTCACTCTTACAGCAAAAATGTTTGTGAAAACTGCCTAGGTTTGATTTTGAGATTCAATGCAGGAGTGGAAAATGGGGCTGGTGATGCTCTATCAAGACTACCTAACTCAGAAAATGAGGGCAAGTGTACAGCAATATCAGTAGTCACACCATTATGGATCCAAGAGATACAAGACAGCTATAAGGTTGATGTTTTTGTACAACAACAAATTCAACAGTTGATCTTGGACCACTATGCCACTTCAGAATATACCTATGAACAAGGTACTCTGAGATACAGGGGAAGACTATGTATGGGAGACCATGGAGCATTAAGGCAACAGATACTTCAAACTTTGCATAGCTCTAGTTTGGGGGGACACTTAGGAGAAAGTGCCACTTAGAAGAGAGTTTCACCATTGTTCTACACGCCTAACCTTCAACAGACTGTCAAGCTATTTGTACAGTACTATGACATCTGCCAGAGGAGTAAGTCTGAACATGTAGTCTATCCTGGACTACTACAGCCTTTAGCTATACCAAAACAGCTCTGGAATAGCATTTCCATAGACTTCATAGAAGGGTTGCCCAAATCTCAGAGCAAGGAGGTAATCATGGTGGTGGTTGACAGATTAAGCAAGGTTGCCCATTTCATGGCTTTGAGTCATCCGTATAGAGCTCAAGAAGTTGCATAGGTATATTTTGAGCATGTCTTTAAACACCATGTGACACCAAATAATATAGTAGGTGACGGGGGCAATGTGTTTCTTAGCCACTTTTGGCAGAAACTTTTTGCTTTAATTGGTACTGACCTCCATTTAAGTACCTCATATCACCCACAAATAGATGGGGAACAGAGAGGGTGAACCAGTGTTTGGAGACATATTTGAGATGTTTTTGTAGTGATAGGCCCCAGACTTGGAGTAAATGTTTGACCTTAGCTGAATATTGGCATAATGCTACATACCATAGTTCACTTAAGGTCACTCCATTTGAAGCTTTATATAGCTATAGTCCTAAGGTGTTGAAATTGGGAAATCCTCAGACCACCCATATTGTGGCTGTTGAAACTTACATGATGGAAAGAAAAATATTTTTGGAGCTTCTCAAGGATAATCTGGCAGCCGCACAGGCAAGGATGAAGAATAACTCAGATAAGCATCACAGTGAAAGGCAATTTGAAATAGGGGATAAAGTCTACCTCAGACTTCAACCCTATAGGCAATCCAGTTTAGCCCTTAGAAGGAATCTTAAGCTAGCCCCCATATACTTTGGACCTAACAAGGTGTTAGCAAAAATTGGGGTAGTAGCTTACATGTTGGAATTACCCCCAGGAGCTTAAATCCACCCAGTCTTCCATGTCTCTTCGCTCAAGCCTGCCCTTGGACAGCATACTACAGCTATACCAGTGTTGCCCCCGGTTAATGAAGCTGGACAAATACTACTTGAGCCAGCAAAAGTTTTGGATCGCATGATGATTAAACGAGGGAACCAAGCTGTACCACAAGTCTTGGTAGGTTGGGCCAACTTGCCTGAAGATGAAGCCACTTAGGAGGATTGCCACACAGTGAAGAAAAGGTTTCCTTCCTTTAATTTGGCAGATGAGGGGGAAATTGAAGAGGAAGGGAATGTCATGAATGGCACCTCCGATCAATCACCGGCGCCAAGAGTGACACACCAGCTTCGCAGGTTATTGAAGATCAAGGTGAAATTACCTTCTGGAGCTAAGATGGTTTAAACAGAGAAAAAGGAGGGAAGCAACAGCAATGAAGAGAAGGAATTGTGTGTGTGCTCGTGGGGCGCGTCATGGAGTAAATGAACCAGAGCGTGGAGTCACGCGCTCAACAATTTCCAAAGAGGATTTGGCCGTTGAGATTTTCTGTTATTCTCACTGTTCATTTTCTCTTTCTTTATTTTTGCCATTTTTCTGTTAATTTCCGTTCATTTCCGAATGTTGCAAAATCTTTATCTCTAATTCTGCCTTGGAGAGAAAGATTGGTAATATGTAAAGGAAATGTGAGCTCAGAAGAATCTACCAGTGAGAAATATACTTAAATTCCTTCTTCTTCTCCATCTCTCTTTCTTTCTCTTCTCTGCAACTATGGCCAGCTGAGCTGGATTCTTCCATATTTCCACCAAAATCCTTCTCTGTAACTATGAATTAACCTTCGTTGTTACACTTGGCAAGTGTGTACATGGACTTACTTGCATAAAAGTGTATAGGACAACGAAAAGTTTTGTCATGAACCCTATTTTCACCCATGCTATCTATCCTAGACGGGAATAATAGGATTAATCCATCAAGTAAAATGGAATATAAAGGAATCTACTGTAATGAATGGCAAAATAAAGCTACAGTTAAAATGTAATGTAAGGGACTCTACTGCGAAGAAGGAATCTACTGTAATGAATGGCAACTGAAAGTAAAGCTACAGGTAAAATGTAATGTAAGGGAATCTACTGTGAAGAAGGATGACTAAAAAAATAAGGTACCAGTTCTCTTTGCTCGTCAACTGGAATCGGAAATGTCTTTTGAACCTCTTGAAGATCAGGAGAAGGTTTCATCGTATGGATCGAGCTTGTTGGACATGAAAGTAATGCCTAGATACAAAGATTATGCCGTCCACAATTAGTATAGCATAGTGAACTCAAAGAGCGGATTAGCTTTTAAATCTGGAATAGAGTGTTGCAAGACGTAAAACGTATTTAAGAATACGTAGGTGATTGCAGCATATAGCCACTGATCAAATTAGTGGAGAAATAGAACACTTCTCCTAGTTTAGCTAGTCACTACACTAAATGCCCAAGACCATCTAAGAAAGGAAGAGGAAATTAAACAAGAAGCTCAAGACACTTGTAATATCTCACACACTAGAGCAGAGGACAGATTGAAGAAATATGATACTGATTTTCTCTCTACAAATTCTGCATACATCAGGATAATATATATAGGAGTTTAGGAATACACTATGGATTATAGTTACTACACTCATTACTACTTATCCTTACAGTTCTCAAAACCAACCACATTCGTTGTATCTTAAAGAGTCTAGCATACATTTCTAGATTTTCTATGTCAGGGATACTTCTACTCTTCCCAAGGACAATTAATGGAAGCATTCACAACAATTCTAACACCGCCCCTTTGTGCTAACTTTGTCAACAAACCCAAGCTGTCCTCTGAAATATTCAAACTTTGCAGTTAACGCCTTGGTGAAGATGTCAGCGAGCTGCTCATTAGAGTCTACTTTAATAACATCAACATCTTCTTCAAACTTTTTCTCGGACTAAATGATAGTGAACTTCGGTGTGTTTTGTTTTAGCATGGAACACCAGGTCAGAAGCCATTCGAATAGAACTCAAATTATCACCAAATATCTGAACTGGTGTGTCCATAGGATCATATAGATCCCCAATTAGCCTTTTCAACCACGTACACTCTTGAGCTTCAAGTGTAGCAGCATTCTACTCAACCTCTGCGCGAGGTAAGGTTACTGCAGCTTGTTTCTTACTACACCATGAAATGGCAGCAAATCCAGCGCTGGACACATAACCAGAAGTGAACGCCTTGATATTGGATCACCGGCCCAATCAGCATCAGTGAAACCACTGTGTGTGAATGCCACATCTTGCCTCCATAACAGTCCATAATTTAGTATAGGACTGAGATAGAAAAATATCCTTGTTGCTGCATCAAGATGAGGTTTCGTGGTGTATGCATATATTGACTAACAATCCCAACTGAAAAATATATATGAGGTCTGGTTATAGTCAAATAAGCAAACTCCGCATTAGCACACGATAGGCACGAGCATCCTTCAAGTCTTTTGCTTCAACAGCTCCATTGGTGCATATGCTGGTTTGCAATCTGCCATTTTGAACCTCTCAAGAACCTTTTGAACATAGTATATTTGTGAAAGAAAGATGACATCCCTATTCTTCGACACCTAATACCCAAGGAAATGTTGAAGCTGTCCAAGATTTTTCATCTCGAATCGATGAACAAGCTCTTCTCTGAGTCTGTTGACTTTCTTCCTCATAACTACCCGTGACTATCATGTCATCGACATACAACAAGACTAGAACATGGAGAGTTGTGTCCTTCTTCACAAATAGATTCGCATCAGCACAAAATGTTAGATATTGAGTGCTATTCCCATACCAAGCTCACGGCGCTTCCTTAAGGCCGTAGAGAGCTTTCTTAAGTCGGCACACATGGTCTGGAAATTCCCCGGACTTGAACCCAAGAGGCTGCTCCGTATAGAATTCTCGGTCAATTTCTCCATAAAGGAAACCGTTCTTTACATCAAGTTGCCAAAGCTTCCACCCTTTAAAGGCTGCTAACAATATAATGACATGAACCGATGTCATTTTTGCTACTGTTCTTAGTCCAAGCCACTGAAAATCCATGAGCCACGAGCCTTGCTATATACCTATAATCGAGCCATAAGCCCTATGCTTAACCTTATATACCCACTTGCATGAAATTGGTTGAATATTTCTAGGTTTAAGCACCAAATCCCAGTTTTATTCTTCATTAATGCAGCCATCTCTTCTTCCATGGCATTCTCCCTCCGCAGTTATCCTTTGCTTCTTCAAATGACGATGGTAAACACTCATCACTCGGACCTGCAAAGAAACATTCAGATATACTGGAGTAGTAATACATAAACCTTTCAGGTTTTTTGCGTTCTCTAAATGATCTTCGAAGTGTCACTTCCTCCTGTCTGACTTCTTCATGCACTTCCTAGCCTTTTCCTATGGCTGGAGACTTGTCACTTCCTTTTTTACCATAACTTTTTTAGGCGACACTTCCTTTTAAAGGGTTGGAAGACATGAGCTGTACTGATCTTTCACTTATTTGCACCAAAAGGGGATGCAATAGGACTGAAAACCTGTTGCACAGGAAGATGAAATTTCATCAAAAACATCTCTTGCTATCACAACTTTGTGCTTTTCTTGATCCATGCATTGCCGTCTTTTTTTATTTGGATCGTATCCACCCAAATGCGCACTTCTTAGCCTTTTCATCCATTTATTTCTCAGCTGATCTGAAATATGCCCATTGCACACTGAGCCAAAAACTCTAACGTATGCAACCGAAGGCTTCTCTTCAGAAAGAAGTTCATATGGACTTTTCATGTCGATAACCTTTAGAGGTAGTTGATTTATCACATGGCAAGCACATTGCATTGCTTCAGGCCATAATTCTTGAGGCAGACTCTTCGCATGTAGCCAGCTTCTACATACTTCTTGTAAATGTCGCGGCTTCCCCTCAGCAACTCCATTTTGCTGCAACGTTCCGGGACATGACATTTGTCTTCTTATCCCATGTTCTACACGAAAATCATCAAAATCATTATTTGTTCTCTGCCATTGTCTATCCTCAAACACAGTTCCTTTGGAGCTCCCCCTCAATCTTCCTCATGAACCGCATGAAGAATGCAGATGTCTTGGATTTTTCCTTCACAAAAAACACCCAAGTGAATTTGGTGTAATCATCGACCAAGACAAGCATATAAACGACAACCACTATAGCTTGTTGTTGGCCAAGTCAACTAATCCGAGTGAATAAGATCCAAAGGTCCCTTAGTTTTTATCGAAGAATGATGAAATGGTAAGCGACGTGCTGTTCCATATTGACATACTTCACATATAACCTTGATCAAGGTACCCCAAAATTGCGCAGCCCTTTTACCATTTTTGTTGCAGAAATCTCCATCAGTTTCTCATAGCCCACATGAGCTAAACAAGCATAGCACAACGCCGCATTGTCATGCCAGCTAGTTTTTCTACATAAGCATCACTAGCGGATAATACATACAGAGAGTTAACCTTCTTTCCCTGCAAAAAAAGATCAGCATCAAGGCTTCTAAGGTTTTTCAAGATTCTAACATCACAGGGGCCAAATAAATATACCTTCCTGAGTTCGAAACTTGAGAGAAGGCGAGGAGATTCTTCTTCATACAAGGCAGATGATAGACGCTATCTAAGGTGACATTGCCAGCATTTGATCTGGAGTCCATCTTCACCGCTCCTTCACTTTCCACAAATTATGTACAGTTGTCAGCTATCAAGATTATTTACTCTACACTCCCACAGTTTGAAAAAATGGAACCATCTCCACTCAAATGGTGAGAGCAACCAAAATCGATTATCCAATCTTTCTTGTAAAATATTGCTGCCAAACCTTCCTTTAGTGTTGCTCCATCAAAGGAAGTCAAAGCTGGTTCTTTTGGTACTACAGATGTATCGATTGTCATTGTGGATTGATATGTATCCCGGCCACCATCCACAGATTCTTCACTGTCTATCTTCAGAGTGCTAACAAACCCACCAAAAATCTAGGTCCCGCAAAACTTCTTTATATGCCCAAGATTGCCACAAAGGTGACATTTCACTTTTTTCCAGCCCTCCTTTTGCAGATTTCTCTTGGCTATATCCCTTGCTTCTTGGCTTTTCTTCTCACACTCTTTTGAGAACTTAGCATTCCAATTTTTTAAAAATCTCTTGTTCCGATTTCTAGAAAAGAAGACTTTGTCTCTTTCGGAAATGGAACTATTCGCCATTTGCATAACCAGAGCCTCTTGATTTGTGACCAGATTCTCTAGCTCAACTATAGAAGGCTGATTTGATCATCCTTCAATAGATGATAAGAAGTGTATGTACACATTGTTTATGACATTATGCCACAAACCAGATAGCGATGCAGTCTTGCTCCATTGATAGGCTCCTGCGGATCCAACTCTGAAACTTCCGAGCATATGCTCTTCACTTTCTGGAAATACGGAGCTATGGTCATGCTTCCCTTGGACTGCATTGGATATTATTTGAAGCCTTGCGGTATTCTTCTTTGTAAAGAGCTTTTCCAGCATATCCTGGACATCCTTTGGTGATTCTTTGACCCGGATCCTTTGGTGATTCTTTGACTCAGATATTTTCAATTAAATCCTTATGGACAGAACTTTGCAAGGCAAATAAAGCTTTCCAACACTTTATCTTTTGTTCCCTTTTAACCTCTGCATTTTCAGGGGGGTCTGCTGAAATTTCGATAGCTCCTCCATCAACAATCTCCCAGAGATCCTGTCATTAGAGATAAGATTCCATGCAAATTTTCCGTACTGATAATTTGAGTGATTGAGCTTCTCTATACAAAGTCCATCACTGGCAATCTGAACCAATAGCCCACTTTCTGACACACTCTTTCCTGATAAAGGTAATTACTACCGAGCCCTTAACATGGCTCTGATACTATGTAGAGAAACCGAACATTTTTCCTAGTGTAGCTAGAGTCACTAGACTACAAGCCCAAGACCGTCAAAGAAAGAAGAAGGAAATCAAACAAGAAGCTCAAGACACTTGAACTATCTGACACTAGAGCAGAGGACAGATTGGAGAAATATGATACTGATTTTCTCTCTACAAGTTCTGCATACATCAGGATAAATTTCATATGAGCCTAGGAACATTCTACAGATTACAGTTAACACACTGATTACTACTTCTCCTTACAGTTCCCAAAATTGACCACATTCGTTGTATCTTGAAGTGTCTAGAATACGCTTCTAGATTTTCCAAATCGAGGAAACTTATACTCTTCCAATGGACAATTAATGAAAACATTCTAGGGTTAGCACAATAATTTTAACAAAATTCATCTAATCCATACTGCCCACACGAGCGCATATGTATCGGCTCTGAATTCTAGAGGACCCAGAACTTACTTAAGTAGGGTCGTTCAGAAAAAATTTCATCATAGCCAATATGAATTACGCTTTACAATTATAACAGTAAAAGATAGAAACTAGTATGAATTGATGCAATAGTTAAAACCCAATACTATTTTAGCACAAATAGTTTAGCATTTAAAATAGTCCTCAACAAGATTTTACATGTGTTAAAAGCATTTCGCAAGAGTCCAAATAATGATTGTTGTAAAACAAATCTATTGCTATCTACTTATTTTCAGTGGCTCCTACTATTAATTGTGGCACTTTTACCACTATACAACTTGAATAACGCTATTCATTTCCCAAGTTGTAAATAGCACTAGTATTCAATTTTGGGCAAAAGGTATCATTTATGATTGTATCGGATCACCGTTAGCAACTTAAGGAGTGACAATGAGACTCCACTTAAGATTATTAATTTGCAAACCTCCTATTTTTTTCTTTTTTCTTTTCTTTTTTGGTGGGGGGGGGGGGGGGGGGTGGTTGGGGGAAAAAAAGGTTGCACTTTTGCTCAACAAACAACTCTCATATTATGAAGATGTATCATTCTTGAAGATAACAAATTAAAAGAATACCTGAAGAGCTTTCAGCCTCTCTTGACTGCAACTTGGCTGTTTATATACAGCTGACATGTCATCAACTTGTGTGAAGACTTCCTGAAATTATCAAGTTTAGATTTTACTGTACCTAAACAAAACTATTCATTTATTTTAAGCGGAGGAACTCTTGATTAAGAAAAATATTGGTACATGATAGACAACCCCTCGTGTAAAATAAACATAAATTTCTTTAGCATGGTGGTTTTGTCCTAATTCTGGAATTATACGAGCAATAAGATAACTAAAACTAAAAACTTCAGATCTCTTGATTACTCGAGGCATTCTAGACCCACTGGAGAGCATCCTTTAAGGACTTGGTAACATAATATGAAATGAGACCTATGCATAAATTATACATCCC
Source organism: Escallonia rubra (assembly GCA_033065855.1). NCBI lineage: Eukaryota > Viridiplantae > Streptophyta > Magnoliopsida > Escalloniales > Escalloniaceae > Escallonia > Escallonia rubra. The sequence goes on along the minus strand of JAVXUO010002642.1, from coordinate 206,640 downwards.
AGTGCCCATAGTTATTGAAGGCACTCCTCGGACCTTGGTGAAGGGTAAGCGCCTGGCCTAGACCTAGGAGCAGCCCATTTGAGAAGGCGTGCATCTTATGCACCTAGGCGCAAAGCACATGCCAGGCTCTTCTAAACGAAACCAGGCACCAATTATTTCTACCTAATACCTATGATGACTATTTTAACATGGGTTGACTAATAAGTTGCACCTGAAGAAACTAGTTAAGGATCCTCGTCTCAGTGTGGATACTTCGTGCTATGGCACCTTTTTGCTTATATAAACTTTGAAGGATCCTACCAAAGGAGGTAGTGTAATCCAGAGGAACTACGAATAATGAGGGCTCCGACCACTTGGCAGGCAGCAGGAGCAGCGGGCAACTGCTTGGTAGGCCAACAGTCAGTGAACCAAGCGGGGCACTCGCCGAAAGGGGGCAGACTGAGGAAGTACGAGAAAACTAGCCCCAGAACGCTTTTTAAGTTCTTAACAAAGAAAGACACGAGGCTCAGGAAGAAGGAAGGCCACTGCTGCTATTAGCTTCATGCTAAATGTTAGTGCTAAAGGGGCTGTTTGAAGTCCCAAATAGAAGCACTATCCACCGACGTAAACTCCATCCGACGAAGAGAAGACTAGATGAAAAGTAAAAATGAAAGGAAAGGAGCAGTCAAGGTCTTCTGCCTCTCCCACTTGCATCCTCTAAATTTCGCTCGTTAAAGACTCATACTCACTCTCTCCCTAGAGGTCCAGGTACACTCCCTCTCACTCTTTACTTCTTCCTTTCCTTCTTCTTTCGTTATTCTCCTTTGTTCCTCCTTCCTATCCCTCTTCATCATTTCTTTCTTCGTTCTTCTTATCCTTCTTCTCCAAACCTTTGTCTCTTACAGTGGACAACTTCACCCTCTTTTCAAACGGATTCAGAAGTATCTTCTTTCTAGGTCTGAAGCTTTTTAGTTTGCCTTCTTTTCTGCTTCAGCCATTTTTTTCTTTTTTTTTCTTTTGCCAAAAGTGACAGCAAACACAGGGAGTTACTAATATCTGGTATAATGTGATATCCTTTTAATTAAGTCATTTTGGTGGTCTTTTGATGTAACCAGAGTTTTTATTCGTTCAGAACCTTTGCACCTTGCTTAGATTATGCGCAAGCCCAAGCCTTACGCCAGGCTCAAACATCCATTTGCACCTTAGGTGAGCCTGTGCCTCGATTCCTACTGAAAACTAGTTAACCAACAAAAAACTTCATAATTCTGTTATTCCAACATATAACCATGAAACAAGACCAACCAAAACTACACTTGCAAAAACTCAAACTATAAAACTTATGACTGAGAAAGCCTTGGTGGAATTAACTATGTGCAAAGTGTAGCCAGCAACTTTAGTACACGATATGATAGCCAAGAAGGGGGGAAAGGAAAACTTGAGTACAATATTGTGCATTTCATAATCATTAAGCTGAATAATTACCGGAGCCATCCAACGACAAGTATCACAATCTATACAGGTATGATCTGCAAATCAAAAGCATTCATTTTAGATGTGACATGTCGCAATAGTTTTAGTGTGACATTAGCAGATACAAGATGCAACCTACCCAACAGCATACATACAGAAATCTGGGAGTGGGCTCACGTGGACAAGTCTAGTAATTGTCAAACCCCTAAATTGTGTTTTCGCACCTTTGGAGCTTCGTATTGTCTGCATCTTCTTATTACTAGCTACTGACCGTTAGCCAGGTAGCCAATCAAATTATGCACATATACACATAACTAGCCGCTGCAGTTGAGAAACAGAAGGTTGCAAAGGGGAACTTTTAAGAGGATATGACATTTTACTTCCACTAATTGTGTATTCTTCTTTGTCATACTTTTTGGCTGGATAATTGTGAAATTAATGCAAACAGTAGAGCACAAAAGTAGAACATAAATGAGAGATATGTAAACATAAAAACCATGAGGGAAGGTGACTGATAAAGATATACGGATAAATATGAAGCTATTAAAGGAAAAAGGTCTTGCATTTGCGGGTTATCCACCAATCATTCATCAGGTCTTCCGTCGTTTACTGACAAATCAAATCAATGACAAAACAGACCAATAATATAGAGACGGACCAGACCACAAAATTGAGGTGCCAAGCACGCGTGAAGGGGACCCAAGTGGGGCCACACGCCCTCAAGCGCTGCCCAAAGCCAAATGGTTTTAATGTCAGGCGCGTAGCAACGCGCAAGCCAATGGTCCGTGGGTGCTGCAAAAGCGCACCACGTCATAGCCCACATGGCCGCCCACTGCTTGGGCACGCGGCTCGGAGTCTTCTTCCTTGAGATCATGATTTCGACCAGAAAACCCTAATTTTCAGCGGAATTTGGTCTGCCTTTTCTCACTCCTTCTATTTTCGTTTTTAACAATCAACATGTTGTCGGATTCTGATCTGAGAAATACGAATATGAAAATAAGATTTCAAGAACCAAACTCTCTGAACTTCAAACTTACACCACAAGGTGACATTTTTGCAACTATGATTTCAGTCCAATACCATGCATACAAATCTCTTCAAACTAAAACCATAGACCCCTATTGTCATTAGGAACAGAATGGTACGATCTTAGCAGCATATAATGAACGACGCAAGAAATCCAGCGACATATAACGAAAAATAACTCCTAGCGACAACATTATGGATTGATTTCAATGCAACATTAAGCAGGCAATTCAAGGAGATCGAGTCAACAAGGACTCTGATACCAGTGTAAGTAGAAATAGGTTATGCAAATCACACAAGACTTATGGTTTGGTTCGAGTCACATGAACCACGAACACTTTCGAGTCATCATGCGAACAAGGACTCCTTGTCGATAGGGAAGACACTAGACCAAGGGTCGATGGAGGCCCTATTGAAGGTAAAAGAGAGATATTTTACTCCAGCCAAGGCTTGATATGGCCAAACACTTAAAGCTCTCGCAGCATAGCCACCATTAGTTATCCTACTTAAGGTTCCGCTAAAAATCCCACGAGTGCGATCAAGCCCTTCTAGTAGAAACTACTTAAGAGGACTTTGTCAAACACCGATGTGGGACAAAGTAACATCCTCCAAAATATATTGGCGAATGTGGATGCACATTGGATTTGCATCCTCCTGTGCCCGACCAACAGGCAGGCAAACCAACCTGAATTACCAACAATTTCAAAAGGAAAAGACACCAAAACTAATTCTAGAAATAATAGAAAGATAGTGACGCATTGCTTGAAGTACCAATTTGTGTCCCTAGGAATTTGAACACATAAAACATAGAGTTATGCCAGATGTTGCTTTACCTCATTGGAATAGTCAAATAAATAAACTTCTAGTTACCATATGAGTCTAATTCAAGGTTTATATTAGACTCTATCATAGGAAGTAGCTAGAAAACCAACGGAACTCAAGTTTTCTCGAACGGAGCGAGTGAATCACAATACATTAGCAGACTACTTTGACAGCTGTAATACTCGTAAAATTTCTTCTTCGAAATTTAGAAGCCGATGGAAATTCAATTGATAAAGCCGCTCTAATAATCAAACAACTGACTCGATCCTTTCTCACACGAATAGGGAAAATTTGGAGTATTGTACAGTGAACTGGCCGTATAACACAAATTTGCCCTCGGTAATAAGTGTGTGCTTGAGTGTACATACCAACAAAGAAATCTCCGTCTACGTTCTGAGGACGTCTCTTTTTCAAGAGGGAGGCGGTGCTGCTAGTAGATGAAGATTCTCCGTAACTTTGGCTTTGGCTTTGACTTTGGCTTGCTCTCAGGGTTCTGACAACGTAAGAGCTTTTGAGAGGAAGTGGGTTGATTTGCTTCAACTTGAAGCTGCGGGCGAGGAGGGTGATCGGAGTCTGAGTTACTACATATCTGCTCACGCCCACTGTTGACATACTTTCTCTTCTAACTGAATTCTTCTGACGTCCTGCTTCTGCTTCTTTGAATTGCGTGCGTAGAGATTCTTAACTGTTGAGGATTTCGGCAGGGGTTCGGCGCTCTCCCGCCGATTTAATTTGTTAATTCGTATTTTCCTATTATTAATAGTATAATTATTATTATTATTATTTATTTATTTATCTTACATATTATATTTAATTTCTATATCTAATCTAACATATACAGTTTTACGAAAAGGGACAGTTTTCCTAACATTTTATCTTCCAAAACTGTCCCCCCCTATTTTCGGTCAAAATTGTCCCATTATTTCAGTCAAAAGTTCATTTCTCTGATCTTCTGGAGAAAGTTACACGTGCATTTCATTTCACAGTAGCTGCTTTGGTTACAACCAAAGCTGCTCTTCCTTCTCTCTTGTTTTGCTTTATCTTCATTCTTTTCTCCCTGATTTTCTTCTATGTTCACCTTTTGTAATTGAATTGGAAGACAGTCCACTTGCGGTAACTTTCTCTTTCGTTTGCGTTTCTCTGTTCTCTTTCATTCCTCTCTGAGTCTTGTGATGCAGATTTTCGTCTCAGTTGCCTGTCTTCTGCATTTATTTATCCTCTGTTGCTTTATCTTCTTTCTTTTCTCCCAGATTTTCTTGTGTACAAAATAACTACTGAGGCTTCACCTTCTGTAATTGAATTAGAAGACAGTACACCTACGGTAATTTTCCCTTTGATTCGTGTCTCTTTGTTCTTTTTCATTCCTGTCTCTTAGTCCCGTGATACAAATTTTCGTCTCAGTTCTTTTCTCCGAGATTCGTTTCTTTCATTTTATCTTCTGCATTTCAATGGAAAACAGATTTTGTACCTTGTGTTAGCTGCAAGGCCAGCCTTTTTTTTAGGAACTTTTGCTCTTTAACACTCTTTGTTTCTGTGTGGGTGTGGATGGGTGGGCTATAAGCTGGAATCACGGCTGGTATAAAATAAAGAAGATGGGGAGCTTTTTTTGGAAGTTTGAGTAAGCTACTAAGGAAGGAAAAAGCCCAGGAATGGGATGTTAGAAAGACCAAGAGCTGGTTGGATGGTCTGTGTGTGGGTGTAACGATATACACTCAAAACTCCTCTCTGATTTGTTGTGGCTTTGAGACTCAATCCATATATTTTGGCCAAAATAAATGGAACATTCAACGGATGCTAAATTGGTGCATAATCCAATTTCTTATGTAAACGCATTACTGCCTTGTGCAGCAATCTCACCTTTAAAGACAATTTATAGACCCTGGTCATTGACTAAAAGCATCAATCTGGAAAGTTCAAAGCTTAATGTTACCATCTTCTAAGGCTGTCGATACAGACCATGACTACAAATTCATGACCTTCCAGTCTCAAGATAAAAATGTATGAAATGAAGTCTGAAAGATGAAATTAAAGATGTCATGCATGGATAACTTTAATACAATCGAACGTACGAAGAACAAAAAGAGAAATTAATTGAGTTCACTGGAGTTGCAATTACCAGATGAGATGAAGGGAAAAGTACACTGAATTTACCATTTGAGTATACTATCCACCTGATTTGCTCATGGCTGTTTGACAAATCTATGTTCCTTACCTGCTGATGCAACAATCTGAGGTTTTGTGATATACCTGTGATATGCCATATCCCACTGTGGAAAGCTTCAGAGACCCTTAGATGATAACAGGAAAAGGTCTCCAAAGATCGTTGAAATGTGTACCTTTTAGTACCTATAGATTTGCCTACAAAACTAAGTAATCTACTTAAAATGGTTGAAAAGCATATGAAGAGGTTCAAAAAAATTGGAGGAACAAAACTTCAGGTATAGAACAGGTACAAATATGACCCTAAGAGGCTCGAACAAAAATCCCCCGAGAGAGTTGTGTTCTTAAAATAAGGAAATTCTAAGAAGTAAGAATGTTACAGTAACTAATAAATTAGAGCACAATAGGAGGAAGCTAAACATAGTAGCACGAATTAGGGAAACCGACTTGCATCATCTCAGTATCATTATACACTAACTGAAAATCAAGTAAGCATAATTAAAACATAGTAGCATACGTTAAAGTGATTAAAGATGGAATATGTATAGCAGCCACTAAGAAAAAGTCTAGGAAGCAAGGATAAGGGACAGGTAACTGAAAAAGAGTAAGCTTCATTTAGCAAGAGGTAGCAACAGCTAGCAAGAGGTAGCAACTCCAGGTACACAGAATTCTTCATTCCATGAATTGAATAAATATAGGAGACAGGTGCTTCGTAGTACTCCCTAATTCAACATCATTTCCAAGCCATACATCAGAGGAAAACTCTATCCAGCACGAAAATTTAACAGTTCCTCTATGTGTTGGTATGTTCACTTGTTTCTTTAAAGTTGCAACTCTTTCAGATTCCATTACTCTCTGTAATTCCTGCGATACACCTAAATAGATATTCGAACGCTTCCATGTTCTCTACCATTTCTCTCTTTAATGTCACCTCCTACAGCTAATTACCACAGCACATGTGGCATGTTAGGCCCCTGTGCTACTGCAAACACATAAGTTGAATGCAGTAAGCTAATCTCTTTTCCTAACCTATTAGGGGATTGTTATGTAATTCTTCTAATGTATCTTAAATTAATAGCTACAATAGGGCGCCCTCGAAGGGAGCAACAATGTCCTGCCCATGGTATACCAAGTTCTGCCCCTTCAGTTCTATTGTAAACATTGCAGTGCTAAGTTTTCGCCCACGAAGCCCTTGGTTTTTGCTATTGTAATGGAGAAGTTAGGCTTGCTACAAATTCCCCCCATCCACCTCTTATGAGCCTGATGTTATATACTACCAAAGAGGCTTTGCATTTCCATCGATATATACGAGCATATAACAATATGTTCACTTTCACATCACTTGGTGTAAATGTTGATTCCAACATCACAAGAAACCACAAAGGTCGCTATACATTTAGAGTTCAAGGGCTGTTGTACCATCATATTGGTGATTTAACTCCAACCACAGACGGCCCGCGGTATTTACAGATTTATTTCTATGATACAGAACATGAGGTCAATCACCGTCTTCGGAACTCTACTGAACTCCAACTTGATATTGTAGAGGCCATCATCCATATTCTAGATACCAACCCATACGCCTTAATTTTTCGGATGCTAAAAGACAATATTGTTGACGAAAGCAGTCAAATATTTAACCATAGTGATCCTACAATGGATCAAAGAATACTCAATGCATCTACAACATCACAGGTTGCTGCAATTTGGATTGAGGAAGGGCAGGCAAATGCATCCACATATCGTGATATTGTTGTATATGGAAAATTAGGCAGTACCCATAGAATAAAGCACTATTACGGTTGTTATGACCCTTTAGAGTATCCTCTGTTGTTTCCATTTGGCGAAAGTGGGTGGCATCAAAGTATTCCTTGCTTCACAAAAAGATCACAGCAACCTAAGGCTAATCGTAGCCACTATCCGCCTCATTGTCCTCCTCAAAATGTGGCCGAGATCATACGAGCAGAAAAATATGGTAATCACCAGTTCTAATTCTTCTACATATTTTAATCTATTATGTTTGCTTAATATGCACTAGCACACAAACACATATATACGTTGTTCATCCTTATGGAGGTAGAATAGACATGTTTCTTCTATTGCAAAGAAAGATCTTTAAACCAAAATCCACTCGAAAGGAAGTGATCTTGTATCCTTCAAGAATTCCAGCCTAGGAGCCTTGATTGATCCATCTCAAGCACATATATACGTCGATTTAGGTGCTCATAATTATACCTTATGATGTTGTTATCTACTCGAATCTATTACAGTTATTCCCAATATGCTTACACATGCATACATAGATGTAGATATTTGTATACGTCTACACAAAAATAAACAAAGGACAGACAAAAAAGTTATCTAATCGATATATGTACCAGAAAACTCTAGCTTTTGTTATTATTTCTCTATTCATTTCAGCCATGTTGGACACATGTGCTACTACAAATGTATCAGTTAAATGCAGTAAGCTAATCTCTTTTCCGAACCTGTTAGGAGATTCTTATGTAATTATTCTAATGTATCTTAAATTAATAGCTACAATAAGGCGTCCTAGAAGGGAGCGACAATGTCCTACCCATGGTATACTAGGTTTTGCTCCTTCAATTCTATCACATCCAACCTATTGTAAACATTGCAGTGCTAAGCTTTTTGCCAATGAAGCCCTTGGTTTCTGCTGTTGTAATGGAGAGGTCACTCTTGCTACAAATTCTCCCCCTCCACCTCTTATGACCTTGATGTTGTATACTACTAAAGAGGGTCTGCATTTCCATCGCTATATGCGAGCATATAATAATATGTTCGCTTTCACATCACTTGGTGTGAATGTTGATTCTAACATCACAAGAAACCACAAACCTATACATTTAAAGTTCAAGGGCAGCTGTACCATCATATTGGTGATTTAACTCCAACCACAGACGGCCCGCGATATTTACAGATTTATTTCTATGATACAGAACATGAAGTCAGTCACTGTCTTCAGAACTCTACTGAACTCCGAGTTGATATTGTAGAGGCCATCATTTATATTATAGATACCAACCCATACGCCTCATTTTTTCGGATGCTAAAAGACATTACTGTTGATGAAAGCAGCCAAATAATTATCCATAGTGATCCCACAGTCGATCAAAGAATACTCAATGCACTTACAACATCACAGGTTGCTGTAATTTGGATTGAAGAAGGACAGGCAAATGCATCCACATATCGTGATATTCTTGTATATGGCGAATCAGGCGGTACCCACAAAATAAAGCACTATTATGGTTGTTATGACCCTTTACAGTACCCTATGTTGTTTCCATTTGGCGAAAGCGGGTGGCATCAAAGTTTTCCTCGCTTCACAAAAAGATCACAGTAACCTAAGGCTAATCGTAGCCACTATCCACCTCATTGTCCTCCTCAAAATGCGACCGATGTCATACGAGCAGAAAATGATGGTAATCACCTGTTCTAATTCTGTTACATATTTTAATCTATTATGTTTGCTTAATATGCACTAACACGTAAATGCATATATACGTTGTTCATCCTTATGGAGGTAGGATAGACCTATTTCTTCTGTTGCAAAGAGAAATCTTTAAACAAAAATCCACCTGGAAAGATGTGATCCTGCATCCTTCAAGAATTCCAGCCTAGGACCCTTGATTGATCTATCTCAATCACATACATACATCAATTTAGGTGCTCATAATTATAGCTTATAATGCTGCTATCTACTTGAATCTATTATGGTTGTTTCCAATATGCTTACACATGCATACATAGATGTAGATATTTATGCAAGTCTACACAGAAATAAAGAAAGAAAACACAAATAAAGTTATCTAATGGATATACGTACCACAAAACTCTAGCTTTTGTTATTATTTCTCTATTCATTTCAGCTTTGTCTACAACGAAGAAATCTCGACCATGTGTTTCATGTCATGTGTACTATTGCTACCTTGTACAAATTCAAAAAAATCAAACATCACTACTCTTACATGCTGGACGACTATGTCAACAATATATCGTCGATATGTATATCAAAATTGAAAGCACACGACTCGACTTCTTTCGAGCAAATCAGAAACTTATTCATTCTGATTTATATCAAGGTATTGTCGATTGTGTCACATCCGGCGAAACGCAGATTTGTAATGTTGGTAAGAGGGTGGTATTACATGCATCCTTCATTGGTGGGCCTAGAGATATGAGAAAAAGGTATCTAGATGCTATGGCTTTCATACAGAGGTATGGTAAACATGATATTTTCCTAACAATGACGTGTAACCCAAATTGCCCTGAAATTCAAGAGAAGCTATACTCAAGACAAGATGCTTCTGATAGACCCGACTTAGTTACACGAATATTTCATTCTAAACTGATAGAAGTGAAGAACGAAATTGTCAAAAAGGAAATATTCGGTCCTGTAGCTGCATTTGTTTACGTCATAGAATTTCAGAAAAGAGGCCTTCCCCACACGCATTTCTTAGTTATTTTGAAGCGTGGATACAAGATACACAGCTCAAATGATTTTGACAAATTCGTAAGTGCTGAAATTCCAAATAAAGATGAAAATTCACATCTTTACAATGATGTGATCAACAATATGATGCATGGACCGTATGGTGTTCTGAAACCTAATAACGTATGCATGAACAACAAAGGCTACTGTAAAAATAAATATCCTCGGCCTTTTTCTGAATGTACTACATGTGGTTACAACTCTTATCCTATATATCGAAGAAGAAATAATGGAAGAAGCGTATATCTTCGTAAGGCGACATTGCACAATGGCTGGGTTGTCCTTTACAATCCGTACTTGCTTCCTAAATTTAATTGTCACATCAATGTAGAGATTTGTTCTTCTATAAAAGCCGTCAAGTACTTGTACAAGTATATATACAAAGGTCATGACCATGTCTTATTCCAAGTAGTCAGTGAAGAAACAAGTGTTTCGATTAACGAAATCAACTCATTTCAAAGTACTAGATGGGTGCCTCCCCCAGAATCAGCTTGGCGAATTTTTGGCTTCCCACTAAATGACATTGTACCGTCCGTTGTGGCTTTTCACCTTCATCTGCCTAAACTACAGTCAGTAGTCCGTCACGAAATAGATGGTCTTGCTCATTTAGCTTCGACCGAAAACTTTTGGCTTCGAATGGAAGTTTTAGATTTTGGATCATTACTCGAATTTCTGGGAGATATTTTAAGAAAGACTTAGAAGCAATAGAAAAAAGATAAAACTATACTTCAGGCTTTTGCATCTTCAAAGTAGACAAGTCTTTGTTCAATCCCACATCCAAGTCCAAGCTCAAGCTTTGTTCCAAGGCATGTTCTTTGTCTCTGTTTGATTTAGATAAGTCCTGAAATATTTATCTTAATAATGATGTCAGATTAATGTTAGAAATAATAATTTTAAAATCATCAAAATCGATAAGTCAACAATATGCTTTACTCATATCCATTTTGAGCGCCGCTAAATAAACCTTGCCAACTTTTTATTTTCGAACCCTGTCTGTCAACTCCTGAGCCATTATGACATTATCAGACAGTAATCGGCCAGCAACAAACCCATTTTGAGTCGGGGAAATGAGTGAGTGGAGGATCGGTTTGATGCGATTAACTAAGATCTTAGAAATTATCTTATACAAGAGGTTACACAAACTAATAGGTCTGAAATCAGCTGCCTCCTGCGGGTTGTCCTTCTTAGCAATTACAGTAATGTAAGTGTGATTAACTGCACAAAGCAAAAACCCAGAATTAAGGAAAGATAAAACCGCAGCTGTGTTATCCAGACCTAAAAAATCCCAATATTGATGGGAAGCTATGGCTGGAATACCATCAGGTCCCGATATCTTAAGGGTACCAATTTGATATACAGCCCTCCGAACCTTTGCAACTGTGAATGATCGTGAGAGATGTACTACATGATCCTCAGATAAATGTCGGCCTAAATGAGGATGGAAGAAAAACCTTCTGAAGATGACATCTGCCTAGACTCAGTAGAACGATTTCGAAGGGGTAAAAATAGCCTAAAAATATTGAATGAGAATGGAATTTATTTCTTCCTCTGAATCATGCATAAGAAATGTGATTGCTTTTTTTGCCGAATGAGCGTAGAGGTATGAAAGAACTTAGTATTCTGATCTCCAAGTTCCAACCAAGGTTTGTGTGCTCGTTTCGCCCAATAAATTTCTTCGCATACGAAAAGGTTATCCAAAGTAGAATGCAACAGAAAATTAGCCCTAGCAAGCTCGGGTCGAAAATGTAACACAATTTGCACCTTGATTAATTCCTCTTGCAAAAATTTGATGCGTTGCGACAAATTACTTCATCGATGTCTATTCCAGTGTAAAATGAGAGTTTGAAAATTTTAAAACTTAGAAAGCACTTGAAAGAGGTGAGACCAACAACAGGAGTATTCCAGGCCAAAGTTAAGATAAACTTTGAAGCACGAAATTTGAGCCATAGCAATTCAAATCGGAATGGTTGCTTGCCAAGATTAGTAACAAGTGAAAAAGGATAAGAATATAACCAGGCAGGATTACATAAGGCACGATATAATTTCTGATAAACCACTTTCTTGCTTGGAGTACCTCTAGTCCAAGTAAATAAGGGTTCTACACAATGAAGCTCCAACAAACCCAAATTTGCCTTGAAATATAAGATGACTGATCTCCTGTTTTCTCAAACGGAGAAATAACTTGATTAAAATCTCCACACAACAATAAGGGACCATGCAGGGGTAAAAGATAGGACAACAAATGTTTACAAGTCTCAAATTTATGCCTAACCACAGGATGACCATACACAAAACCCAAATATTCACCATCAAATTCATCGCTAGTGAGCTGAGTAGGTATAAAATTAGGATCACATTAATTCACACTCAGGCAAACTAGAAATCTCCAACCCAGCCAAATTCCACCTGATTTACCAACCAAATCTAAGCCTACCGAATTTTGAAAACTTGAATGAAGAAACTTACGATCTAGTAACCCACTCGCCATTTTAGTTTCCATCTAGAAAAGGATATATGGCAAGTGTCGACAGATCATTAGGTTTGCTAAATAAACTGTCCGCAACTGAACGAATTGTCTGTGGTTGACCCATGCCACGACAATTCCAGCACAAAATTTTCGTTGGGACTCGAGTGGTTGTACAGGGCCAACCACTAAACCCCTTAACACAGCTGAAGAAAACGAAGAAGCATTGAACAATTTATTCTGCCTAGCAATTCCAAGACACAAATCCCCCAATCCAAAAAAATAAAGGCGGGTAATAAAAGCAGAATCTAACTGATGGCAATCCAAATTCTCAAAATAAAGTAACTATTAACATGTGGCATCAGAGCATGTGTGCAAATATTAGAAGAAGTACAAGGCATACATCCCCATCCACGGTGCTGATTTAGATGCCATTTGTTAGACTTCGAAACTTCCTGCTCAGGTCCTTTTGAAATGGAATCAGTAGCACTGTTTATTTTACGGAATCTCGAACTCGCAGAATTGGAAGAAGAAGATGAAGTGTCCTGCACAAACCTCACCATTTGAACCTGCTTCAATAACTGACTCGTAAACTGCCTACTGTCGACCCATAAGATAAGAGCATGTGATTGAATAATCGAAGTGCCTTCATCTGCTTTACACTTCTTAATCACCCGCTCATCATTTTCTCCTAAATCGTCCTCATCAAATTCTCCATCTAAACGAAAATTTATGGATATGGCAATGGGTGCAGATTTATGGATATGGCAACGGGTGAAGATTTATACTTCAATAATTGTGTCCTGCACGGTTAGTTTCCTTTTTTCTAATCATGGTTTAGAAAATCGATGGGTAACTTGTAATATGGAATATGTCAGTGGCAAGTTTGGTATGGAAAAATGTGCATGAACAATGTTAAACATGTTACTCTTTTAGGGTAGAGGTAGAGATAGTACTCCGGTATATAAAGTTACCGAAGTTAGGGAAAAACTATGACCTTTTGCATTTAAAACGTCAAATTCTGGGTCGTTTACGAAAATCACAATAATGTTTCAATTATAACTCTTTAGTGATTTGATTTTGTGCAGTATTCACCGATTAATAGTCAAAATCATAATTTTCTGAACACGTACAAAAGGATAACTTCTTTCTCTCAATCCACCACGTCAGTCCATTCAGAGTTGAGCACATAGAGAACCACTGTCTACCTCAGCCACATGGATCTGTAACTCTCAGCATCACCTTGTACAATCGATCCACTGCCTAATAGCACCACCACCAACAAACCCACTTACACTGTCATCACCATAACCTAGCCACACTACTACATACACATCTCACTGCTACTAAACCCATTGCTCTGCCCTCGAGCACATCAAATCGATCGTGATGAAGCTGTAGCGTTGGTGGGGGCGACTATGGTGGCTTTTTCTTGTGGTGGATACGGTGGAGCTTCAGGTAATTGAGGGGGTTGAAGGAAAAAAGTCACGGCCTAGAAATAAGAGATCATTGTAGAACTCGTTGAGATTTTTTGGTTTGAGGGAAGTTACAACTAAATGAACTTTACCTTGGATGTGTGGTGATGATGGTTTCAATATCTAGTTAGATTCTTATTTTGGACCCATAGATGGGTTTTGTTTGTTTGTGGTGATTCATTGGATACAAGAAATTTTAGCAAGGCAATTGTTTTAATGGACGTGGAGGTGGTGGGAGTGCTATAAGCAGTTGTGGTGGCTTTTGCCTTTGCCAAATGTGATGGGCATGATGGTCGGTATGATGGAGAGATGGAGTTGGGCGTCATGAAGGTGGTGGGTCTATGAGATGGGGTTGTGGTGGCTCTGGTGGTTGGCAAGTGGTGGTGAGTTTGATGGGGACGACGATGATGGTGTGTGCATGAGGTAAAGGGTATAGGAGATAGAGTTCAAGAAGAGAGTGATTGCGGTGGCAGGGAAAGGGGGCAAGTTGTTGACTTTTTCTTTCGTTTGAGAGAAAGTACGGAATGGGTGGAGAGGGTGATGTTGGCAGTTATGTAATGGTGCAAGATCTTGGGCGTGTTAGTTTGGTGCAAAAAGTGGTGGTGTTCTTTCTGTGGTGGGTGAGTGGGGAGGGTGAGTTGTGAGAAAATGCAATGATGTGGTTGCTACAGTAGATTGAGGAGACGAAGGGCCCAAAAGATTTGGTGATTCCATTGATTAGTAAGCACAAAAAAAAAATAGATTTAAGAATGAAATTGCTAAAGAAAAGAAAAGGTAACAAGACAGTAAAAATTTTTCTTTGAGTTGCAATTGCTAAAGTAAAAATTATATTTTGAAATTGCTAAACTAAAAATTTCTAATTCCATACAAAAATTATATTATTATCACAAGCACTGCAACTAATCTTATTAAGTTGCACATCTGCCATTATAAAAATAGTTCAGTTACAGATATAAAAATATGAAATTCCTCGAAGTAAGTCACAAGAAATTTTCATAGCAACAGTTAAAATGCCAGTCACTATTTTTTCAACTCACATACACCAACATCTAGTAATAAGAAAAGTTTCAACCTCCAGTGTATGATCGAAATGCCAATACCTTTTGGGCATTTTGTGAATGCTGGTGTCCTGCCACTGAACGCACTTCATACTGTAAGAAAACAGGAAAGTACTCTGTTAAAAAAAAATTAAAGGGTTTTCTCTCACTATTCCCAAATGTTTCGGTAAACAAGGCGCATTCCACGCTATCCAATGAAAGGGTTTTCTCTCACTATTCTCAGCCCCCCAAAAGTGTACAAAGATTCGATCAATTTGTGTACACACATATTTAGGTAACTTAAAAACTTGCATAATATGCATCAATAAACCTGATAGGACCGATTAAATTAATGTATCCCGCGTTGCCTTGTTTAAGAGAAGACCTTTCCATATTGCACATCGCTGCTGAATTTTCTGCACTAAGTCTAGAAAAACTCACGACGATTAGGACATGTATCAAGTGGAACCCCTAAGTACTTGCCTAAGCCCAGGCAGCTTGATAGTTAAAAAGTTGTCTAAAATGTGTATGCATGTCCACAGGTGAATTAGGACTAAGAAAAAGGCTGGATTTACTCCAGTTAACCTGTTGACCAGATTTTATACAGTATGAGTGTAAAATTGTGTGCAACGACTCAATTGCCTCATGGATAAGGCGAAAGAACATGAAAATAACATCGGCGTACATCAAATGTGTGATAGACGGAGAAGAGCTACCAACTTTAATTCCCCGAATTAAAGCACCTTCTTCTGCATGACGTAGCTGGGCCGATAAAACTTCCGAACATAGTATAAACAAGAATGGATATATGGATCTCCTTTACGAACACCACATGTTAGTTGAAAATGTTGTGATACCCTTCCATTAACCAGGACCGAGTACGACATCGCAGTGACACATTGCATAATCAATCTCACTAAATGTGTCCGAAAGTGGAAATGAATCATAATTCTTTCCAGATAATCCCAGCGCAAACGGTCATATGTGTAGGTCCCTAAACACACCTAGAGAGAGGGGGGGGGGGTGAATAGGTGTTTACAACTTTGAAAAACTGAAATTACAAGGTAATGACATAAATAACAATAATAAATCACATAGAGATTTATACTGGTTCGGCCCCACCAGCCTACGTCCAGTCCTCAAGAACTCCACACAAGGGAGACCTACTCGAGCCTTTCAATCATTAACCAGCTAGCTTCGGGTGCTAGCTTAAACCGCAGTACAATATCCGAAACCCTTCCAAGGTTTCCAACAGTTTACAAATAAGAAGAGATTTACAATTTAGATTACAACAAACAAACTCCTTCTTGAGTAGATGTTACAATGAATAATCTAAAGCTAAGCCTTCTTAGGTGGGAAAATCTATATTCTTTCAAGAACCAAACTAAGAAGCTTACCATAAGCTTTCTCAAGAATGAACTCACTCAATAGAGAATAGATGAAAGTGTGAGCATCAAATGAGAGAGTATTTTGAGAAGAGTTAGAGATAGATTTTTCAAAGAATTGTGAAAGTTAGTAATAAATGCTCTCAAGGACCCTGTTAGCCCTAGGGTTGGATAACCTAGGCTTACATCTTGTTTTGATGATAACTACACATTGATTATGTTCTAATGTGTGCTTTGAGTGTATTCTTAGTAGGTATATACATGCACACTCATGAAGACACATTTGAGAAGTTGGATAGATGGATTAAAGACAAAGAAGCTTAAAGTTATAGTGGACATGCTATAGAAGCTTCATCAAGTCCAATGTCGAAGAACAACAAAGAATGCATCGGCTAAGTTACTATCGATTATAATTGATCTTTCCTATTATGTAACTAGTCTTGGTTTGATGCTTGGATTGATGACTTTGACCTAAAAAGACCTTAGGACACCTTGTGCATTGCATGTGAGTTCATAACCATTTACACAAGTGCGGTTGTTGAAAATGAGTGAACTTTGGAGCTTACTCAGTTTTTCTCAAAAATGTTTTTGGTTATAATCTTTTCATATATTGATAAAACTTTTCATTATATTTCCAACGCAAAAAACGGCACCTCAATCCGATTTTTCTAGAGAAAGTTATGCCCAAAATAGGAAAGGGGGTTCCGTGAGGCAGTTGATTGGCAGTAGGGTAATACAGTCGACTGTATTTGAATCCAGTCAATGCAGTCGACTGCATTGGTCAAACTTCAGTTCCAACGGCTATTTTTGAGGACAAAACTCAAACGGCTATTTTCGAGGGAATACATTCGACTGCAATGGATTACAGTCGACTGCAATGGATTACAGTCGACTGCAATGGATTACAGTCGACTGCAATGACAGTTTTGCCCACTTTATGCCTATAATGGCTATATTTGATCTCTTCTCTATATAAATGATTTGGGGCTTCATCATACACTATGGAAACCACATTCTAAGCCTCCATTCATTAGAGAAACATCAAGGCTCATAGATTAAACTTATCTATTCATCTTCATGATTTTACATTATTAAATAGAGCATCTTTGTGAGCAATTCTTTGATTGAGAGTGAGCATCCTTCAAGTCATCAATTCTCTCATCTCTCTATTGCACTAGAGCTTCATTTGTACTCATTTCCTTTCAAGAGGGTTTCTTTGTACACATTTGATCTTTGTAAAATGATTGTGATCAAGGCTTGGGTTTGTCAAGTCTTGGGTGAGCTTTGTGAATTCAAGGCTTGTGCTTGGTGTGGGGATAATACCAAGTGTTGTAAGGGTTTTGATCTTGACCCGGAAGAAGA
Organism: Escallonia rubra; assembly: GCA_033065855.1. Classification (NCBI taxonomy): domain Eukaryota; kingdom Viridiplantae; phylum Streptophyta; class Magnoliopsida; order Escalloniales; family Escalloniaceae; genus Escallonia; species Escallonia rubra. The sequence goes on along the minus strand of JAVXUO010002642.1, from coordinate 188,944 downwards.
TTGTTGCTAGTGGATTCTAGTGCTCTTGCAAGAGACTTCCTTGAAGAGGTGGACGTAGGCTTGAGGGTATATCAAGCCGAACCATTTAAATCTCATTGTCAAGTATCTCTAAACCCTTCTCTCTTTTCATTATCGTCTTACATTTGTGTTGAGATTGAAGTTAGTTGTTTGTTAATTTTTAAAGTAGTCTTAAAACCCTATTCAGCCCCCCCCCTCTAGGGTTATTTTATTGGTTTCAGACCCGTTATATACTGGAGGAGAAAATGAACCGTTAAAAATGGAAAGCTTAAAGTTTGATTCGAATGAAACATAAGTTAATTCGAATGAAAGTACATTTCTGAAGAATTCGGTTGAATGAATCTCACATTCATTCGAATGAAAAAGGCAGTGTAGAGAGATGTTGAAGACACTGAAGGATTGAGTCGAATGAAAACTATATTTCATTCGACCGAAAAACTTTGGCTTCGACCGAAAACTTTTTGGCTTCGACCGAAAACTTTGGTTTTGACCGAAAACTTTTGGCTTCGAATGGAAGTTTCAAATTTTGGTTCTTTACTCGAATTTCTGGGAGATCTTTTAAGAAAGACTTAGAAGCAATAGAAAAAAGATAAAATCATACTTCAAGCTCCTTTTTTTTTTTTGGGTGCAAATACTTCAAGCTCTTGCATCTTCAAAGTAGACAAGTCTTTGTTCAATCCCACATCCAAGTCCAAGCTCAAGCTTTGTTCCAAGGCATGTTCTTTGTCTTTGTTTGATTTAGATAAGTCCTAAAATATTTATCTTAATAATGGTGTCAGATTAATGTTAGAAATAATAATTTTAAAATCATCAAAATCGATAAGTCAACAATCTCCCCTTTTTGATGATGACAACATTAATTCTAACATTATATGAACATACTCCCCCTGGATAAGATAACATACAACCAAAAACAGAGAATAAAAGAACTTCTTTACTATTCACCAAAATATAATTTAAAAGATTACAATGAAGAGCTTTGTTCTCCCCCTTTGTCAAATCAAAAAGAGGGACAAAGAACCGAAACAATTCAAAAAGAGTAGAAATCTAAGGCCGATGACGTCGAGCACCCGGTGCGGAGGAGGAAGGATCGGTAGGAGGTGGAGCAGTTGTGGGTACTTCAACAACCTCGACAACACGAGGAGAGCGCGGCATCGGAGGGTCATTCGGTTAAAAAGGCTGGTAAGACCAAGTTGAGTCATTAAATGGACATCACTTGGCGACCCGGTATGACCTCCTGACCAACAAAATTTGTATAAAAATTAAGTTGATCAGCAGCATACTCAAAAAAATGGGAAATATGAAGAATCTCAGTAGGGTTAAGGTAGGGACAGGTGGGGGAGCGGGCATGTAAGTGGAGGAGTAGAGAAAGAAGAAGTACTAGGAGGAGGTGGAGGAGCAACAGCGGTACCTGAAAGTGCCAGACATTTCCAAAGTAACAAAAGTGCATAAAAATTAACTTTCTTTACTAGTTCATTCAATGTGGCCTTAAGGACTAATCCAATGAAGTGTATTGAGATATTGGGTTTTTGTTGTTTTAGCTTGATAGAGGTGTTGGTAATTAGTAGGCTCAACTATTGTCTTATGATCGTTGTGACCACTTCATCAGCATCTTGTAAACAATCACTAAAAAATCATTGTGAACGACATCTCTATTTTATACAACAAGTCTGGTCAGAGTCCAGTCTAGTCCTTATGTTGATACAGTGTCATGAAATACAATAAATAAAAAAATTGGATATAGAGTTTATACTATATATTTTACGATAGTTTCCTTTGATTAACTTAGAAATTTGAAGTTTAATTAGCCTACAAATTTTTAAGTGAGCTTGTTTTTTCAACCCCAAGTAAGGGGACTACTATTTCATATGTGTATCTTTGTTTTTATTGATGGCTTGCCATCACATTGATCTCTTGTTTGTATTTGCTAAAATATAATGAAATGTTCACTAGATATTGGCTTGCAGCAAGATTAGAATCTAAGCATATCCAAGTGATACATGATTAAATCCAACGGAAAAAAACTCTTACCTTTTATATTATTTGAATTTCCTAAATTTCAACATGGATTTTGACATACATACATAGCTTGATACTGTATGTTGTGTGACTCTTTATGAATTCAAAAAATACACAGTTGAAAGGCAAATGTGGTGGTTTTTAATGGTTGGGGGGGTTCCCCTTAAACTTCACATAGTTCCTCTTAGTCACCTTTCTCAGCACATTACCTTCTCTATGACACCATCTACAAAGGCAAATGCTCTCTTGTATCAATACCTGAATAAGTACGTCCACTTTATGTGGATATTCATATATACCATAGATGTTGACGTGGTTAGTTTAAGTTTTGCCTGAGCTAAAATTAACATTACAACCAATTTTTTTCTTGTTCTTACGTTTAAAAGCAATGCTGGACTGCGAGCAATTAACGTGAAAACCAAGAGAAGTGAACAAATTACTGTTTTCATAATTTTTCAGGTGTGAGCCATGTCAAGGAGTTAATTGGGGCCAAAAGAGAGTTGTTGAAGTGGGCTCTTGAAAATCAAGTACTGGGATGTGGCAAGAGCTTAACAAAATTCAATTTTTAGAGCCTTTTTAATGATTTGCCACTCGGTGCAAGATTCTTGTCTATAAAAAATGATTAGATACAATAGAGAATAATGTGGCAGAGTGTTGGGCCTTTCAAGTTTAGAACTCGTTTGCCAACTCAAAGTTTGACCGAGGATGTTGTTGATTACATGGAGAATACTATGGAAGAAGAGAGATTAACTTGAAAAGACTCATACCACAATTCTTGTTAGGGGCGAGTTTAAGAGGACGCTTACTTAATTCGATCGCCATTCTACCCCACAACTAATGTTAGCATTTCTAGCAGTGTGGATAGGCTAGCAGACTTTTAATTTGGCCAAAGATTGATATTATAATATTTGGAAATGTGTAGTGAACTACTCAACACAAAAGACAAAAATCCTTACGTATGTTTATTCTTTTTAAAGGTATGTTTAATTTGACATGGACAATTATATAACTGTATTTTCAGTTATTCAGTATTATACAAGTTTATAACTGTCAGATAATTTATACGAGGTTATGAAGGTCAGTATCTTGAACATAGTAGATATTTTGCATGAAGGATATGAATGGCACTATGGATGTGAATGAATTAAAATAAAAGAGAAAGATGCAAAACTCAAGCAACAAAAGAAGAGATATTCATTAGATGATGTAGAGAAGCTACAATTAAGATAGAATATATTGGGATTTCATGTCTCAGGCGTGACAATTTAATATCCGGCATTTGCTTTTTTCCAACCAGCTCCAAGAAAATATGGAAACTATGACTACTGAGGAGGAACGGATGTGTGGTTTACTAGAGGAAGCAAAGCGTCGATGATAGAAAGAAAATATAAAGGATTCAGTGGATTTTCTCTGGTTGTTTGTCAGCCGTATCCATGTTTCAGTGGAATAATGAAAAAGCTACCTCAGAAGGGCTTATCTCACCGGTCAAGAATGACGCTAACAACAACGTGCTCCCATTTTACACTTCAATGTCTTAGAAAAGAATGTTCTCTTCATCCACAGGTCAGAAGGTTGACATTTTCTTCCTTAACGGTGACAAATTGGCGTAATTCAAGACAATAAGGTAACACTTGTCACATTTTTTTCCTGTTCTTTCATAAATTTTAGCGGTGAACATGACCGCCTGAGCCCTCAAGACATAGTGGAGAAGGCGCAACGTGTAGCAGCAAAGCATATTTCTCCTCCTCTACCCGGCCATTAAAGAGCCAATGCAACCTCCCACAAAGCTAACATATTGATGTAACATCCCGGAATTTCCGGAACGTTAACACTCACTCGATCAATGACACTGAGACAATAGAACTCTCAAACTCAACCAATTTAGAATCATCAACCATTCAGAACAACTAACCCATGGAGTAATATAGTACTCTTAGCGTACTATCATAATTGAAACATCAAGTCTAACTTAACAATTCTAAATAACAATAATGACCCACGCATGGGTTTTAATGACTAAGACTGAAATATAAATTCTCTTTCGCTCGGCTCAGATCTAATCCACCCCCTATGCAATCTATTGTTGGTTATCACCTGCGGAAAGAAAGCCAAAGGGGGGTGAGCTTTTGAGAGCTTAGTAAGGTCGCTAAAAAAAAAATGAAATAATTTACAAATGCAAATCAATGATGGTTTGGTTCAAAGAAACAATTCGATAATGAATTTCAGAATTTTCACAATGATTACAACTAATTCGATCAGATATCAATTTGACTTTCGGATATGATGCAAACAATCACAAACGATATTGAACATGAGTAGTTGCAAAGCCACACAGGCAATGCAGGGTAATCACTTAGCAAAGCCACACAGGCGATGCAGGGTAATCACTTAGCAAAGCCACACAGGCGATGCTCACTAACACTTTACACCGGCTAGTCCGTCAAGGCACTAGCCCACACCAATATCCTCCAATATACACCAACTCCCACCAAACACTTCGATGCAAATTCTCATGTCAATATGTAGAAAGACATCGAGTATGTCAATATGTCCGTCAAGGCACTAGCAAATTCTCATGTCACTTCGATAATACAATGATTAAATCAATGCACAACGAGAAATAAACGCAGAGCATCGAGTATGATTTCCAATAAACGCTTAAGGCTCAAGAAAAGGGTATTAAAGGCAAATAACGCATTCTCATAACAAATATAATAGAGTCCAAAGAAATTCGATAGCAATTTTTGAAAAATATATACGAGGACAAATTGATGAATTGAGTTTCGGATAGAAATCCCTTACCTCAGTCCAAACTATGCACTGATCAACGGCCTCGATCCCAAAATCTTTGAATTAACCTAGGTCGGACAATTTATTTATCAGAACACTATCCACACTGATATACTATAAACCTAATATAACTACCCACAACGTATCCTTTTCTTTATCCGAAAATGATGAAATTCGGAGGGTTCCCACACGGCCAACCTACCCCGAAACTCGTCATACTCTTCGAAACTAAAAAATATCCCAAAAATATTCTTATCATTCATTAAACATTATTTCTAGCTTAATACAGCATATGGAATAAAAATAAAATTTTGAATATTTTTTATTATTTTTGAATTAAAAATAATTTCCTTTAATACACTAAAACCCATAAATAACCATAATCGCTTCTAGCTGGAAATAAGAACTCATAATTTTTATAAAAGCCTTAATATATGAATAAAAATTTTAGAAATAAAAATCAGGATTTAAAAGGCACTAAAACTATTTCTATATTTTTCATTTTGCTAAAATCCATGCGATACGAAAAATGATAATAAATCAACTCCAAAAATTATAAATCTTTTACTGAGTCTTTCTTATACTATAACAACATTACTATAATTTTCCCCATAGCATTTTCAGGGTTTAAAGGCTCCAAAATAATTTTACAAATCAAAGATTGCCAAAAATATTAAAAATGCATATGATATAAGAAAAATATGAAATTTTAACAGTAATTACCCTATGATCCTTCCTGTAAAATTTCAACATTTTTCAACAAGTTTACAGTACCCAACAGCCATGTGATACAACTGTACAAGCACGGTGTACTGTTCACGCATAACACATCTACTGCTCATTATCTTCTTTTCCTGTCCAAACCCAGAGTACAAGGTTAGTGTTCACGCAGCTTCTCCTCCTCTTATCCCTTCTCACAAACCCACTTCACACATACACATTTCCCACAATACACTCTTCACTTTCCTTCCAAAAGAGACACAGCAACATCTCTAAGTGCCATTGCAGGCCCTTTTTCATCCCTTCCTTCCATTGCACACACGCTACATGCACATATATAACACACATACACACCAATGCACTCCCAGACTCATGGCACCATGCACTCATACTCATAACACCCCTCACAAACACTCACTCACATAACAATTCTCCTCCACACCCACTGCCTCATGGCAGTGGGTCTTCCTGCAGTCACACACCAAGGCTGTATACAACACCATTGAAATAAAAATTGGATTACCAACAAGCTTACAGAACAGGTCTTGCCACCCAACGTCACCGAGCAAGTTCTAGACTATCTTATCAAAAGTACACAGCTTTTCTAATCTGAAAGCTTCCTCCTTTCCACGGGGTCAAAACAATAAACTGATCAAAAACCTTTTATATGTTTTCTTCAGGTAGCTTCCGTTCCATATGTCTTAAGTATCTTAGCACCACTCCCACTACAGATAACATCACTGACTGATCTTGGAATCACTCACACTACCCCAACCAAAGCATAAAGCGAAACCAACATTTACGAATGAGTTTAGAGTAGCATTATGATCAGCTGTTCAGGGTGGAATCTCTGTGGAGTTTTATGTTTTTTCTTTTCTGGGGTTTCTTGTTTGGCTAGGGCACCTCTAGGTGCTAGGGTCTGCTCTTGCAATTCGGTTGCCCCCTCACTGTCGAATTCATATGCAAAAAAAATATTTTTTATACAAACACAAACACATATATACCCTGTAATAGCACGGCAGCCATGGTCTCTCTCTCTCGCGATCGCTAAACCCACAGCCCACTCACTCTCTCATACGGCAGTCTATGACTGCTCAAACTATTCCCTTGCTCTCTCTCTCTCTCATCGATCTAAACCCATAATCATGAAAAACACAAGAAGGAAAACTAGCGCTTACCAGAATCGTCTCGCCGGAACCTTGCCGTCTTTCCATTCCTCTCTTTCTCTATATCTCCCATCCGTGACTCAGAGAACAAGCAAGAACCATTAGGGTCGGCTGCTCTCTCCCTCAAAGCGCTATATATATATATAACCACTACAAGAAAAAGGACTTTTAGCGACGGATATTTCCGTCGCTAAAACCCTAAATCCGTCGCCAAAGACTTTTAGCGACGGACACCCCGTCGCTAAAAGTCCGTTGCCTATAACCCCGTTGCTAAAAGATTAGCGACGGAATTATGTCATCCATCGGAAAAAATTACTTTTACCGACGGAATTATTTACTTTTAGCGACGGAATTTTCCGTCGCTAAAAGTATTTTCTATATATTTTTTAAAAAATCTGAATTTCTGAATTTCGTTGGCAGTGGGTTCTTGGCCGGTGGAGTCCTCGCCTCGCCGTCGCCATTCACCGATCATTTATACTTTTAGATCGGCGCGTCCACGACTCCACTCGTTCCAGATTTGAGCCGAGCTCAATAGAGAGAGTCGACTCAAGGCCGGAGGCAGGAGCCCCTGCCGTGTCCGCGTGTCGCCGTCGACCGTCGCAGGTGAGTGGCCGAGTGGTTGTGTGCCGTCTGGGTCTGGGGAGTGGGTGAGAAACTTGGCGTAGAGAGAGAGTCGCAGACTGAACTTTTTTTTGGGAAGTTGAGGGGGTACATTAGCCCCCCCCCCCCCCCTCGTTCATACGTAGCTCCGCCCCTGTGTGTCGGTGAATGGTAGAGGCGGCGGGGTGGGGGTGCGGCAGCAGGTTGGGTGTGTGGGAGGTGAGTGGTTACGATTTAGGGTTAGAAAGAGAGAGACTGAGAGAGAGAAGAAGGGAATGGTGTGAGCGGCGGGGAGAAAAGAACGAAGGGGTAGGGTTTTTTAATTTTAAGGACTTTTACCGACGGATTTTGGCCGTTGGCAAAAATCCATCGGTAAAAGTCATTTTCAATTTTTTTTGGCAAAAGAAAAAAAGGGAGAAAATAAAAATTAAATATTAGCGACGGAATATTCCGTCGGTAAAGATCCGTCGCTAAAGATCTTTACCGACGAAAAATCCCTCAGAAAAGTTTTTTTTACAACGGACCTTTACTGACGGAAAATTCGTCGGTAAAAGTGACTTTTAGCGACGGATTCGAATCCGTCGCTAAAAGTCCGTCGAAAAAAGTTATTTTTCTTATAGTGAACGCTAATAGGAAAAGATCACAAAAGACCCCTTATACTTTCGTTAGTCATTTTAAATTTTACCCACAAAAGACCCCTAAATTTTACATGTCCAAAATAAATTATTTGTTACAGTTTATGTGCTAGAAAATTTTAATGGGTTGGTTAGATAACCCCGCTATACTGAGTGTCGCTAAAAGTCGCTACTTCAAAATATTGATACTAACTAAATATATTTGCCGCTAAAATTTTTAAATAACTCAAAAAAATATCGGGGTGTTACGAATGATAAGAGAGCATGCTTAAATACTGAACTTAGTCGTGCTTCTACATTTCATCATTCACATGGCATAATTTTACAAGTTGCTTGTGGAGTATTGATCTAGTAAGAGATAATTTGGGAACTGTCCAAAAAATCTTCCTTTTCCTATCCACAAGGGCAAGTGAGTTTGTTAATAATGACAAGGCAGTATGATAGATACTCTTAGTTTTAAGCAATATCAAGAGTCGAGACTTTGATACCACTTCAGACCGATAAACAACAACAAGCAATTGAGCAATTGAGCAATTGAGCAATTGATGAAGTAATATATAAGGCAAATTATTTTTCTGTACAATCTCACATAACAAGTAAGCAATAATACGACGGTAGAATCAAAGATACTTGGCACAAGAGATTTAAGTGATTTGGGCTTGAACTATACTCAAATATACATCCACTCCTTAAAAGAAGTCCTTAGGAGAGCCCTTGACTCTAAAGAGTGGGAATTTGGGATGGAGTGACCTGGGTATCAATGTTTTTTTTTGGAAAGAATCCAAACCGTACTAACAGGTCGGGTTTATCGAATCGAATCGAATCGGTTTGAGTAATCTGGAACCCCCTTCCGTCATGTCCACTTTTCCTCGGTAATAAATGGCGATCCTCGTACAAAAACAAATCCATACATCTCTACAACGAACATGCTTACTCGGAACATTTCCTTGGAAAGCAAACCCTGAATGAACTTGTCCAACCCCATCCATCCAATCAATTAACACTTCTCTCTCCCGAAGCCATAACAATAACAATGCCATAATGATTCATGGTGGCCACCATGATGCAGCAGCGCACCACTGCTCTCGACTCGTACCCGATCATTTCCCCACCACTGCCTTCTTCCCATAGATCCCCCACCTCCACCACAAACACCGCCACCGCTACCACCACCGCGCCACACCACTCCCTCCTCCCTTCCCCACTCTCTCTGGCCCCCCACTCCGCCTTGCACCACCGCCAGCCACCACCGCCGCCGCCGACGTCCGATCATGTCATCGCAGATCCCGCCGCCTCACCTCCACTGTCCAGAATTCGGCTCTCGGACATTGTGCCCTACGACGGGGCACCGGCGCCGCCTTATGTTAGGGCGGTGGAGGCCCTGTCCGGCTCTCTTACGAGGCACAACGCGGTTCTAATTGAGCTTGGAAGCGAAGATGCTGCGCTAATGCGCTGTGGATTGGAATCCGCCCGCCTCTATTTTAGGACTAGGGTTCAGAGTGCTGCCGGTTCCGTTAAGGGCAGTCGAGGGGTTTATACATACAGGGCAGGGAGGTATGAGCTATCTTGCTTGTTTTTTTCATTGAACTGCTAACGTTTTAATTGTCGTATCTGTTTGTGCCAATGCAAGCTCTTTTAACTAGACTGCTCACATATTGGTAAACATTTAATAATGTTTTCTAAACTATGTTCCCGTTCCATAATTCCTGTTGACCCTCCCCTTTGTCCTTTCACAAATTCCTAGAATCGAATTGGAACATGTATTATTGACTTTATTCCCTGTTTTACTCCTTATCTGGCTTGTCAAACCATACGTATTTGATTTGTGAATTCCAATTAAGTTCAAATTGATGCTTAAATGTTCTAGTTCTTTTCTAGAAATTCATTAGAAGTCATATGAGCAAAAGATAATGAAAAGGAGAAAATATCAGACTAGCCATCTTGCTTTAGCAAGCCCCCCTTTCTTTGGAAATGTATTTTTGGTGCATTGAAGAGCTTTCGCATTAAGATTATGTAACGAAATAATTTCTGCGTGATGTACAAGGACCCCAAAAAAAGGTGAAGAGGTGTGTCAAATCCCAAGGTATTATCTTCCTTACCAACTCCAGAGCATGTCCACAATCAACCGTAGATGATAGGATATACTTTACTGGAGAAGAAAGCAATGTAAAGGAGAAGAAAATATGATGCACATAATTTTTTAATGTAAGTTCTGATCAGTGAACATGGCATAGATAAATACAACACAGATAGCTTCCAGAAGCCAAGAATCGTGTCTAATGTAACAAACAAATACCATTAGCGGTCTAAGTTCTACCACTATTCTTAGTTTTTCACTTTGCTCATTGTTTTGCCTCAGGCTCGTATGCTATTAGGACCTCATCCTAGGGCCAAAAGCCGTTATCTCCATGATGACATCGTTTCGAGAATGCTGAATAATGTCATCTCAAGGGAGCCAAAAACTGGAGAGCAATCTTATTGATATGTGTGGAGTCATCATCCTCATTATATTTGTATTGGTTTTGATAAGTTTGTTCATTTTGCTGATAGGCCGTCTTTAGAACTTTTTTCTGTTTTAAAAAATTTATAATGCAAGATGGTTATCTAAATAATATACATGACGTGTATCTTATGATAGAATACAAGACAGACATAAAATGATACTAACTAGCACACGTATGTAAATTCTATATGACATTGTATCACTCAATATCTGATGATACAGGTTTCCGGTACACCATACCTCTCCACAATGTCACTTGCCTTATATAGTTTGGAGCTTCCACTTTTAGAGGTTGTATTATCTGCAGGGTGAGCCTTGGCGCAACTCTAAAGGTTGCTCCGTTGTTATCAGGAGGTAACGGGTTTGAAACAAAGAAACAATCTCTCTCGGGTAGTGGGTAAGGTTGTGTAGCTGAACCCTCCCTAGACCCCAAAATGGTGGGAGCCCAGTGCACTATGGTTGCCCCTATTATCATGTGCACTTAATGCAACTAGAGGCAACTGGTCTGTTGAATTAACAAATATACTCAAGGGTTGAACTAGATTTATGGTGCAACTTTATATCTTTTCCTGATATATTTGCTTCCAAATTTCTGTATATTAAACAAACATCATCCAATAGGTACATACAATAGGGACACACCTGTAAATCATATTTGCGATATGGTTAGTCTCACTCAGCCACTCATTGATAGCCTTTACATTGCCCGTCTTAAGTACAATCTATGACAAGTTAGCAATATTACATCACTTCTTATCAAGAAATGGCCATCAAATTTAGACTTAATATCGACTCTCTTGTTCTGCTGGGTGGCAATTCGTTCGTTTGCCTAAGAAAAGCTGAGGCGTAATAAAATTTTGGTAGTTTTGCTTCAGTAACCTGTGGTGGGTTGACAATATTGCCACTGTGTTTTGAACCTCAGCTTTATGGTGGCCCAATATGGTTCTAAGGGTTTGTTTTAGTTTAGTCAATTGACTTGGCGGTACAACTTATCTATACCTTGAGTTTTCTGCAGAATTTGGAGCATAATTATGCTTAACAAATTACCAAATTCTCTTGTGCTATTGAAAAAGATAAAGCAAACCAAGGGGAAGGTTGATGTTTTCTGTTTGCCTGTTGCTTGCTGAAAGGAGTGAATTGGAATGGTCGTACTTTAACTTTATTTATGCAGAAAATGCCAGAACCCTTCCTTTGCTCTGTCCCACAATTGGGCAAGAGAACCTACTGTCCTATTGCATTGTTCAGAACTTGTGCCCACGCTGTATTCTCATACGAGGTCACCAAAACATTCTTGCATCATATTGTGCATCTGTTTTTAGAAGTAATAATTTTATCAGAAAAATCCCCAAAGGGGGAATGCAGATATGAAAGAAGCCCAAGGCACCTCCTTGGTGCTTTGGCGAAACCAAACCCAGTTACATAGATGAATTTATGCTCAAATCATCTACAATGACTAAAGAAGCATCAGAATATCCTGGAAACTCCTGTCATACTGTGTATTAACCTAGTTCAAGTGGCACAATTGACAATGAAGCCCACCCACATGCTTTTAGAAAAAAAGTCGCATATTCTTTTTGTTTACTACTTCTCAGTTATTCCTATGCAATATATGCAGCAACAGAACCGGCCACTCACTGGGGGAAGAAGAATGGTAAAACTAAGTTTGCATTGGAGGTCTATAATTTAATAAGAAGTCATCTGTACTATATTTTGATCCACAGGATCTTTTGCTATGAGTACACTAGGAATGTAAAGGCTAGAAATAGGTCGCTGAGGGAGTATAAGATAAATGTCATTCCAATATTTACATGTTAATCTGAACCGTGTAATCTTGTATTAAGAACCTTTTTGCATTACTTTATCTGTAAACCCTGTGCACAAAGTTCAAGATACAGCATGTGAAGTAATGGCCTCTAGACAAATCTAGATTATTGTTCACAAGTTTTGGCTCTATATGCGCATGCGGTGATCTATGGTACATTCTTGCTGCAGCTTAATATAGGAGAGTAGAAAAGACTCTAGAAGAATTTACCTTATCGTGAGATCGGTGTGGTACCTAATTGCATCTCTTTTTATCGACATATTTTGGCCATGGATTGAGGGCGTTCATGGCTTCTGGAGGTTTTTGTTTTATATCTGTGGTACTGGCCAATTTTTTTTTTTCAACTGAAAGCTTAATGTTCGTGCTGTTCCCGAGAACCAAGTTAAGGCAGTTCCAATCTTTGGGCTCTTCCTCTCCAATTTTTCTCTTGCACTTGGTTAACCCTTTCTGCTGCCATAGCTTAAACTGGCAGCACGAATCCTGCCCTTGGGGTAGCGATAGTAGTGGGTGTTTAATCCATCTCCCCCAACATGCAGGGTATTGCCAATAGTCTGTACATTCCCTTCCTCTTTAAATAACATGACAATGACGTCGTTTAGTCGAGGCATTCTCACTGGGTATGAGAGAGAGCCAAAGATGCAGGATGCAGTAAGGAATGAAGAGAGTGTATGTGCCTGATTATGCGGGGTTTAGGGATTTAGACTGCATTAGTGATTTGAGGATTCAGGGGCAAGGAATTGTGCTGTTTAAGGGGCTGTTTTAGTCTCCCCTGTAAGAACTGATCTGTGACAAGTTAATGGGTAAGACGGGGTAGGAGTAACACGAGGATAACATCGGGTGTAGTAGTGATAAATAAACTTGATTGCTAGGAATTTGTTAGAGAACATATGCTTTGGTGGGGTGTATTGGACCCCATCTAGTTTGGAACCAAGGCGTAGCTGATGACATCGACAATGAAGATGATGATGTTTCGGCTGGAAGCTTAAGGTGCAGAAATTAGAATGAAGACAGAGATGGAGAAACAACGTAACAAGCGTAGGCATGACAGTTGAGAAACCTAGACAACACATGTAGGGCTCTTGATGTATTACTCCTTATGAAATAACTGGTTTTTTCTACTGTCAATGCAAAAGGTAGTACATCAGTTTATGTTGGAACCCTACAGCAGACTTGAAGCTACCAAAGGCCTTACATCAAATGGAATATATCTCCAGAATAACAATAACTTGCACAGCTGAAACATGTAGGATTATGAACATCTGCTTACCTGATTTTCTGTCCGAAAATCGGCTGACCAAAATGACAATCATTTCCTAAATAAAACAGCAAGATACTTGGAGAAGATAAGTAAAAAGTAGCCCATAAGTTGGAAAAATGATGTTCTCTGATGCATATCAGAGGTGGGCCTTTGGTTTTTAATTTGGACTGTCCAAAATTGAACCAAATCTCCCCCTAAATTGCATTCCTTGGCCTGCACTTACTGCTCTCTTGAATTCATCATTATGTATTTGAAACTTGAATTTTTAGAGAACATAGAATTTGAAATTGCCTAAATGATGCCATTTGCTGGAGCGGAAGGAAATTAAGGGCTTCAAGAGAGCACTTTGACCTTATTTAGTTTGAAATACTAAATGATCCTTCACACTCATCTTTTCATATTTGCATCTCATAATCATTTCCTAATGCCTATTCGCTCCCCGGAATAAATGTGCAATAAAAATGGACTGGTTGATGAAATCATTCCTCCGGATTCCATTGCAATGTAAGTTTTGCTCTTGGATTGGAAAGAAATGGCCATTCCGTTCTTGCATTGGTCGGATTTTATGAACAATGGAGTGGGAATGACTGCAAATAGTATTGATAAAAACTATAAATGTGTCAAATGGTGATCCTGTAATTTTGGAAGTATTGGGCGTGGTAATGTAATATCAAGAAGTACAAGGGGCATGCCTGGGTTAACGTAATTACATAATCATTTTGCGGCTGAAAAATGTTTTCCAAAAAGTTTGGATGTGACTGCAGATATATAGGTGACATTTGGGTTGTGGGAATGGCATATAGGGAGCAGGTAATGGGGTTGGGAATGAACATGTGCAATTCATGCTCCAGAATGGCCATTACATTTTGCTGCAGGAACTAAACAATTGCTATTTTAGTAGTTTTGATTCCAGCTGTAGTCACCGATTTGCATTCCAGTGAACCAAATGCACCCTAGTGGAAATGAAAGTGATTGACAATTACTACCTAGAGGGCCTTGGAAGTAACCAGGCAGGAAGTAGGACAGATCATTCTGCTATTATTTGTTTCATCCCTCCTAATTTATCAGATCTAATTTGTTGCCTCTTCTTAAATCAGCTACGTGAAGTGGTGTATTTCCCACTATGTCTGATCTGCGAGAACGATACCGTCTATTTGCTTACTTGCTGTTGACGTTTTTCTTTTGTGAAGTATTATAAAATCTGCTTTTATCTATCTATCATGTGAGAGTTTGATAGCTTGTCATGTGACAGGGCTTTGGAAGATGTGGATTCATCTCCCCCGTGCGTGGCCGATGTTTTTAAATGCATGGGAAAGGCTGCTCGTGCTGCTTTATGTGCAATTGCAAAGCATCTTCGTTTGCGAAGCGAGTAAGAATGGTGATCATAAATTTATCTATTATTTGCCTCCTATATAAACCAGTCTTTGTCCTTTTCTGAATTTTAAGTTTATCCTTATATGTTTTGCAGTATTTTTAACCATTTACTTGATGATAATCCATTGCCTGCTAACGAGGCATCTTCGTCGTTGCTAGTCGCAACATTCTCTCATACGTCCCATACCGGAAATGGAAGTATTGGGGGAGGAATGCCAGCAACGAATGGTGACGTTGAAAAAGGGTTGTTGACACTAATTTCCTCAGATGCTGCTGGACTACAGGTATCGGTCATCATGCTTACAACACATCTTACATCAAGTATGGTTTCCCTTTAGCCTAGAAAAATTTATTTGTAAGTACTATTTGCTACTTGGATTTGGGACATCTGGGAGGGTGAGCCTGGAGCAAATATGAAGTTGCTCCGTTGTGTCCTGTAGGTAACATGTTCAAAATGCAGAAATATTTTTTTTTCTGGCTTGAGCATCTTGCACTGAGCTGCCCTTTTTGGTAATGTTCCCGGCCCCTGATATATTTCTTGTTTTGAAGATTTGGATCCGGTAGCATTCTTGTGATTTTTTTTTGAATCCACTGCCAGGAAATGGTTGATTGATTGTTATGGTCCTTAAATCATTTCTATTAGTTGTTTATCTCCCTCCATAGGTTTGTGACCCCAATGGTCGTTGGTACCTAGCAGATGGTGGGTCAGCTCCTGGAGATCTTCTACTGCTTACAGGTAAGGCACTCAGCCATGCGACTGCTGGTCTTCGCCCTGCTGCCTCCTATAGGGTTTCAGCTGATCACTCTCCTGGCACTGTTAGTAGTGGAAGGTGGCTATCTTATTGGTTTTTAAGCGCACATTGTTTTACTTTTGGCAATTGAATTTCCTCACTTTATAACAAGAAGCTCAAATAGGTAATGTTTTTTAATAGGTCGTCACTGACGTTTAGGCTCATGCCACAAGGCAATGCTATACTAGATTGCTCTTCAATAGCAGCAGCTGGTCATGTCATACCCCAAAGCTATGTACCAATCTCTGTAAGCCAGTTTATGGATGACCTTTCTGCCGAGGAGGAAGGACTGTGCAACCGCCCTAATAATGTGTTAGTAAGTTCAATCTTCAACTTGAAGAGATCACTTGTATTTGCTTCGCCCCGCGCCCCCCCCCTCCCCCCAAAAAAAAAAAAAACCCACCCCTCTGTTTTTGTGGTTCCCACAAAAACCGTCGTCTTCAGTTAGCCATGCCATTAAGCGGTAGTTTTGAACTGCCATTGTCGGTCTTATGTGGAGATATGGTATATGCAACTTTTGTATTCTCTTAACTATTGTTCAGAGTTACTGTCGTTCCATTATTATGCTCACAAGAACTACAGTTGACCAAGAAAAGGTCGTGCATGTTTCTTGGAAAATCATGGTGTTAAACTCCATTTCTCTTCCTATGAACTTATGAATTTTAGTGTTTCTAATCTTCTCGTGGCTTTAGTTTTTCCTGTTGATCGGTATTTAGAGCACGTGTACTGCTATGTTTTTATCGTTATCGTTTAAGCCCTTGTCTTAAACTAGTTGGGGTGCTACATAAATCTGCATTCTCCCATGTCAAGGCTCATGTTCTCTATTAAATTCCTAGCAATCAAGTGTGCTCTCAGTACTTCTCCCCATGTATCCTAGGTCTACCCCTACCTCGTCTTACACCATGCACTTGGCACTAATCAATTCTCCATACTAGGGCATCTAAAGGCTTTTGTTGGATATGACTAAACCATCTCCAGTGACGTTCCTTCATGTTTTTGTCTATGGGTGCCACCCCCGCTTTGTTGTGGGTACTGTCCTTTATTCTCTCGTTCCTTGTGTGGCCGCTTATCCACCTATGCATTCTCATTTAGCTACGCTCATCTTATGTTTATGGTGCTAGTTTAGTTTCCCAACATTCTGCACCATAAAGCGTTGCTGGCATTACTGCTGTCCGATAAATCTTTCCATTCAACTTCAGAGGAGTATTACGACCACACATCACTCCAGAAGCTAACCTCCACTTCATCTAATTTGCTCTTATCCTGTGGGAAACATTCTCGCCGATCTCTCCCTCCTTGTCATTATTGATCCAAGATATCTTCAGGGTATCTTTATTAGGTACTTGTTTGCCCATCTTTAGCTACATCATCTGTGTTAACTTTGCCATCAGACCTCCTCCCAGTGCTACTTAGTCCTGCTTAGCCTAAACCGTTTGAATTCTAAAGTACTTCTCCATTACTCTAGCTTAACTTTGATTCCTACTCCAGTATCATCAATTAACACTTTATCACCCATAATAACATACACCACGTGAGCTCATTCTGAATATTCTTAAGAAGCGCGTCCATAACCAGGGTAGACATGGGCTTAAAGCTGATCCTTGTTGAGATCAAATCATAATTGGAAATTGACTAGTCGTAAAATCAGTTGTTCTCAAAGTGGAAGTCACTCCATCATATGTATTCTTGATCGCATCAACATACGTGGTAGGCACTCCTTTCTTGTTATCTGTTGAACTTTTCATTTATTTCCTTGGTGAAAAGCATTTGGTCCATCTCTTGTGAATGAATTAATCTGTATCTTTTCTCTGGCACGTTCGAACTACGGGTGATAATTCCTGGATTGGTATAAACAGGTGGCTCAAAATTTGGATAAGGAACCGTCACTAAGGAGCGTTCTCTCAGATCCCCTATCGTAAGCTGAGTTTTTCCCTGTGTATACTGTTTCTCTGCTGCATAATTCAGCTGTGATGATGCTTTTTTTCCACCCTATTTTTTATTTTATCCCAGATAAGTGTAACTTTAGTCATCTGTCCTTTCTTTTTTTCTCCTTTTGACAAATCAAAAAAACTAAAAGGGCGTTTATATCTTGCAAACTTCAAGTACACCGTGTTGTATATAGAAAGTTGAAAGATTTATCATTGGAGTGTCAGCAGCCATTTGCTGTGTATATGGGAGACTACATACTTTAAGAGGACAAGAAGTTCACCTGAAGTAGCGCCAGAGATAACCTTGCACTTGCCTTAGCATCTTCTTGTTTGTATGCTGCTAGGTAATATCCCCATAGTAGGATAGGTTTCTTAGCGTACGAGTAGCTGTCTGTCCTTGAGCCTCGTCAATGTATGTTGGCATCACATGAGCTCCAAAACATGGCAGTGTTCTTTTTTTACTTGTCTACTCTCCTGGATTTGGGGGAAAAAAAATTTAGTTGCTTACCTTATGATATAAATGTCTTCTGTTCGGCTATTGGCCATTAGTTATAAGGGGCGTTATTTTTCATAAATTGGCGTTGCTTTGTTTTTATTCCTGTATAAGATAAATAGTAGAAAAGGTATTGACTATGCTTTTTTTCTTTTAACCGCTTTTGATAACATGAAACTTTAGTGGCGCATTCCTGGAAGATGCTATGCTTATTTCATGTGGACATTCATTTGGTGGCTTGATGCTAAGAAAGGTCATAGAAACGGTAAATGAGACTAACCTCCTTACTTTTTGTGGGTTATTAATGGGGTTTTATAAATGTCAGTGTTGGCTACTATTGGGTGCAAAGGGTAAATAACACAAGTGTTGCTGGGATAGGTACAACTATATAGATAGAAAAGGTAGTAATTTATTTCTCGGCTGCATCCAAATATGTTCATGGGATTCCATTCTAGATTGACAAAGACTATCTTTTTGATCCTTATGACTACGCTTATTATTGATTATTGGTCTTGTAGGAATATTTTACGATCCTGCACTTGTTACATAGAAGTGCTGTAAGAACGCTACATGACATATGGTCATATGCTCCTACTGGATATTGTTAAGTTTGAGTTTTTGAGATACAGAAACTTTCATTTAGGAAATAAGTAGTTAAAGTCATGAAACGGGCCGTTCAGCTTGCAACTTTAGCGGCAAAGGAGGACTTTACAAGCTATGGGAATAAACCATTTGGTTATCCTATTTATTTTAGGATTGCATGACATACTACCTGAATAGCACGGACACACGAAGACAGCTTCCAGATTAATTTCCGAAAAGCCGAATTTTGCACCCCTCTGAACACCGTTATGTGTGTGTGTGGGTGTGTTTCAAGCACTTTCCAACATCATAAAATAACTTCAACAAAAGTCATGATGGAAGTCAAGTTACTGAACATAGTTAGTAAAGTGATGCATAATCCATTAAAATCAAACAAAAAGGAAAACAGAAACCGCTTTCATGCCTTCCATCCATTGCCCTCTAGACCTCCATCATCAACCTCTTCCATACACACGTCAGCCTCCATCTCTTGTTCATCAAGTGAGAGATCTGTCTTCTTCATCAGATCGCCTTCGTCAAAGGGCCATCTCTTCCTCTCGGTTAGGCAGAAGACGCTTCAATAACCTCAATAAACCTGCACTATATATTTTACTGTTGCAGTTCCTCTGACTATTTTTACCCAATTTTGCCCCTCTCCATGTAATTTTCTGCCAAGCTTGTACTGCATCATATACGAGTGTAGAATGAGTGGGTTCATAAGTACCCTTTCCTTTCTAATTAATTGTAACGGAGTATATTATACTAAATCTTATAGGCAGGTGTTGAAGATGCTATAGAACAGCCTAAATGGATTGGCATGAGAATTCAAACATTCTCATGCTTTGACCAAATTGAGTGGGTTCATATACGAGTGTAGAATGAGTGGGTTCGTAAGTACCCTTTCCTTTCTAATTAATTGTAATGGAGTATATTATACTAAATGCTATAGGCAGGTGTTGAGATGCTATAGAACAGCCTAAATGGATTGGCATGAGAATTCAAACATTTTCATGCTTTGACCAAATTGATGGCTTAGTTGGATGCTCCATCTGTGAATGTGTGAATCTTCGTGTAGATATTTTTATGTTCTCATTGTCTTTCTTATGAGTTATTACTACTTGATGGAAGGAGTTGAGAGCCATAACGAAAATTATTGTTTGCATCACAGTCGAGATGTACTCTATGCAATGCAGAAATTGAGACTGGGTCTTTAATCCCTAATCATGGTACCTCTCTCTCTCTCTCTCTCTCTCTCTCTCTCTCTCTCTCCCTCTCCCTCTCCCTCTCTCTCCCTCTCCCTCCCTCTCTCCCTCCCTCCCCCCTCCCTCCCTCCCTATCTCCACGCCCCCCTCCAAACATCCACCACCACAATTGGCTGTACTTCATGCAGCATTTATTTGGACTTGATTTTGCTCCGCCTTGCTTTTGTTTTTGTAGCTTGTCCGCTTTTATTTTTCGTAATTTATACCTGATTTTGTCCATAGTTCTCAGAGCGGCTGCTGCTGCTGTAAGGCAAGAGGATGATCGGAGACTCTTCCATAATTCAGCCCTTCGTAAGCGTAGGAAAGAAGTGGGTGACCATCGGGTATACCTCAACTAAGTGCCTTATTGAATAGCTTGAGCCATGTATATGCACTAGGAAATATTAGTGCAAGCACATTGGTCTGCTGCATGTGATGGTTGTTAACGGAATTATTTACTGAGAGTGCAGGCACATATAAATACCTTCTAAGGCATTGAAATGAAACGTTAGCTATACAAAGTACTTTAGAATTGTCAGATAGTGTCTCACCCGAAAAGGAAGTTGTAAAACCTTTTCCTTGGGGAAGATATGTTTTCTTCAGTGCTTGTGATCTATGTTACATGGACTCTTCCAAATGCGTGAAGTACCCGTGTCGGACACTCGTGACTTGGACATGGGTATGGGATATGTGTCCGACATAGGGGTGCAATTTGGGCTGGTTTAGGATGGGCTTTAACCAACCCAGCCCAAATATGGACAAGCTTTAACCCATTAAACCCAACTAATTTTAAAATGGGTTGGTCTGAGTTGGGTCAATAATTAAATGAGCTGAATTGGGTCAAACCCATTAAAACCATCCTAACCCATTCTAACCCAAAAGAAAAAAGGAACCAGGTTACAAAGAGTCAAAGACCTCTTTCGTTCTTTCAATCCTCCTTCCCAACAGTCGGCACTCACCAATTTTGCCCAAATCGATTTCTAGGGTTCCAAAATTCGGTCTCCTCACCGTCAGTCTTTGCTCTCTCTCTGGATCACTACAGATAGAAAGAAGGGCTAGTTCTTGAAAGAATAGCTACTCGCTACCTGCTCCGCTCCTGTGCTTCTCCGGCGAAGACACAGTGGCCGACAAATCGATGTGCGAAGACTCGCTGGAAAGGCTGGGGAGGAGGAATTTGCTTGGAAGACCACAACCAGTAGCCACAAGGTGCTGCGTTGGGTGTGATTTGCGTCTGTGACATGAGTGTCTACATGTGGGTTTTAGAGAGAGATAGGGACCATAAGCTGTGGTTGTTAGTGATGGGTGTGTGTAAGTTTTTGGTTGTGTTGCTGTGTACAATGGATGAAAAATGGAAGGCATTGAGTGCAGATTGGTGAGGTGTGGGTTTATGTGACTGTGGAGTGCATGAGTATGGTGAGTGGTGCGTGAGTTCTGTGAGCAGCAAGGTGTTTGTTTATGTGATTGTTGAGCTTATGAGAGGCGCAATAGGCTGCCATGGTGCAACCTGCAAACGGGAGTACTATGTATATGTGTGGGTATAAGATAAGTTGAAGTGGTGAATGGAAAAGAAAAGAAAGGGAGGAAATACCCACTGCCGTGAGGCATTGGGTGTGGAAGGAGAAATACAACTGGGTATGAGGAAATCATACATTAGTGTGGTGTTTGTGTGAGTGCTTTTTACAGGGATATGTAATTATATATATGTTTAGATGTGTGCTTGAGTGAATTGTGTGAGAGAAGAAGAAGTTGCACAGCAGCTGGTTGGAATGAGTTTGCTGGGTACAGGCCAATGGATGGAATTTGCTTGGAAGACCACAACCAGCAACCAGTTGTTCGCTATTCCTAACAACAAAATTCTGCCACTTAGGCTTAGGGGGCACATGCTCTACATCTTATTCTTGACTACTGCTCCCTGAGCTTGAGATATTTAGTTTTTAACTTGTATTTTTCTTCTTATTTTAGCTTTTTAGGTCTCCAAACAGAGATAATTACTACAGCAGTAGTTCAATAACTGACAAGTACTGTAGCATTGAAAAAATCAATCCGTTGTTGATCATTGCAGTGATTTTAGATCCTTGTTATAAGCTAAAATATGTGAAGTTTAGTCTCGCGAAGTACTATCCTACTTGTGACCAAAAGGAAGTGCTTGATGGCTATAAGTCTCTTATGGATCGACTGTATGGACATTATTCGCCAGTGGTTGTGGGAAAGAATGTGGACAAGTTTCAAAGTGGCAAGAATGCTCAGATGGAGGACATATGTTCACATATGGATGTGGATCAGCACACTAGAGAGTGGCAACAGTTTCTGAAATTAGAGGAGAGTTTGAATATGAAGTCCGAGTGGAAACGATCTTTAGATAATGAGACGCGAGAAGAAAATTATTCATTCACGAATGAAACAAAAAATTAATTCGATGTTAGTTGGGTTGAAACCCAAACCATAGCATTTTTACTCGGGTTGGGTTGGGTTGGGCTTTTTTTACAACAAACCCAATTTGGGTTGGGTTGAGATGGGCTTTTAAAATGTTGGGTTTTCTTGGGTTGGGCTGAAAACCAACCCAACCCGTCCAAGTTGCACCCCTAGTCCGACACATCTCATAGGATATGCCACTAAGAACACTACCTTAATATGTTTCTTTTAATTCATTATTGCTTTAAGATGAGATAAGATTTCCATTAAAACAATGTGCCTCACAAAAAGCACCATTTTGCCTGAGTAACTGAAAAATATTAATAGATAGAGATATTTTGCCTTGTCCCCGTGTCTTGGGTTTTGAAAGGCGAATCCGACACTTGGACACGTATTTGACTCGGACTCTTGTACCGAGTCCCTGTAACTTTGCTTGTGATGCTCAGACGATCATGTTTAGAAGAACTCGTAACTTTTTGTATAGGATGTTAATTTAGCATCCAATGCAGTGGAAAGTAATTCGCTTGGCTTCTTGCCATAAACTAGTAATGCAACGTACTGATTATTCTGTACTTATAAATTGTTACTGAGTTTGAAATTATTTTTTTAACTGATCAAGTTTAAAAATTCAACTGCATCAAATAGCCAATAAGTTTTCTTTTTGGCTGAACTGATAAGGAATGTTTGTTGAAACAAGATATTTATATATAAGGGGATGACGTCTCTCAACGCTGACTTTGAAAATTGAGAAATAATCCTCAAGTGTCCAGAGAACTCAATGCTCAATGAGATGGTAGAATTAGACATAATTTAGGAGACTAATGCACATTGGCCATGGCTTCTTCAGGATAATGGAGATGTTCCAGCTGAAAATGGGCCGCACAGAGGGGTACAGTACCCTTTTTTAGTGAATGAGAAGGTCGTTATTAAGGTGAGTTCTGTGTCTTCGTAATGCAAGTGTCTCTTTCAACTCTACTAGCCTGCTGCAAATACTAATTTGAAAACTAAATTATATAGGGAAACAGGAGGACACCGGATAAGTTTGTAGGGAAAGAAGCAATCATCACATCACAGTGCCTCAACGGCTGGTCAGTTGTCTAGACCTAAGCCTCTGTGCTTTGAATATTATGCTTGTGCTATGTTCAAATGTCTTAAGGAGATATATTGTTCTGAAGCATTCTGTCAACATTTTTTTTCCTGCATTCAGCTGCACCGTGGCCTGTCCTAATTTTCTAGTCAACACATACTTCTTTTGAATGTGATATAGAGCTGATGGAAGATGAAGGGTTTGAATCATGGTTCCATCTTAGATATATATTGAATAGTTTTGTTGGATTGAATCATGGTGCTTCCTTGCTCTGCTTTTGAGTTAAGTGGAGTAGAATAAAGACTTTGAGGGTTAGTTACATTGACCTCCCCAAGTTATTGGTCTAATTAAATAGACCTTCCTTCTTGTTATGAAATTGTATTTCCGGCCCCCGTTAGTGTTGTCGGGTAGAGGAGGTTGACTCGTTTTAGTGGAGTACTTGTTTACCCTTAAAATTTATACATATATTCTAGCCAGTACTATTTTTGTACATTGAGAATGCATACATATGCAAAAAGAGAGTTTTATTTTGGCTACTCACGAAGTTCTAGGGCCGAGTCAACACACATCATCTTCATCCCTATGAAGCTAAAATCAATGCTTCTCTTTCTCTTACCAGCCAACGCCGTTGCAGCGCTGCCGCTGCCACTGCCACTGCCCCATATTAGCTCCTCTTTCCTCCTTGATGGAGACCCACAAAGCCACACCACCACCCCTGAACCACCACCGTGATATTTTAAAAAACACGCCACCACTTCCTTCCCTTCTCTTTGCCACCATCCGCCGCCAAGCATGACCATTTATCACCATTGACCTCTGAAACCCCTACACTATGCCAGCGAAGCCCAATCCCTATACAAAGTTGATGAATATCCTAATATAGCCAAGCGGTTGTGTTGAACCTATCTCTGCAATTTTTTCTTGAAACAATTGCAGTCAGTCTTCCTGTGCAATCAAACACTCACGCATGTGTGTGTGTAAAGATACTATGGATTTGGAAACAATTCATCAAGGAATTGGGAAAGTGAAATAAATCTCCCTCTCTCTCTCTCTCACGCAATGTTATTGGTTCAATAGCAGGGCTTTTGAGGCCTCGAGCTTCCTTTAGCTAAGTTCAAGTCCTTGATTCTGAACACTTCACTTTTGTGGTCTGAACATGAGTGTACATGTCCTTTTAGATTTTTGGTTTTTATGGACTTGCTTAAGTCTTGTATATATCTCATTGGTTTATATACCCTTTGTGTGCATGGTTGTGCCCCCTTGTTGGCGCCTTTTTGCTCAACCTTATAAATACTTATCCCAAATATTTTTTTTTATTGGACTCTCGATATTTTTATCCTTGCATTCTTGTAGGTACTTGCTCAAGATCCTTGGAAGTGAAGAGAATGTTCGTCTCCAATACCGTTCGCTGCGGAAGATCTTGAACACCCAAGCTGAGGACAGATGTCCGGCACAGCCGGTTCAAAGCAGCAGTAGATAGACCCATAGCATTATCTGTAACCGTAGGACATACTAGTTTACTATTCAGCTCCAAAAAACAGTTTCTTGTTAGTTTTGGCAAGTACAGAGAAAGTATGGTGGGTGAATCTCAAGAGCTGCTGTTTAAGAGCGCGCATAGAAAAGTAGGGAAAGATGGTATACGGGCAATACGGACTCCTTCCTTGCATAGCTGTACTTGGAGATGTTATGAATCCGATTGTATTTTATGACGTCCAGTTGTTACATAAGATAGAGATGAATTGCTAGAATTAGCAGAACGGACTGCTGGACGGCTTCTAAAATGTCAAGGTGCCAGACCGCCAGAGAAGAAAAATTACAGCCCATAACCTTATGCTTCTGCGTAGGCTCCACAGTATCTGCAATGCTTTCTTTTCCTGCTTTGCTCGTACCCAGTCGACCTTTGCTAGTTCTCCTGCTATGGATGGGATGCAAATTTCATTTCTCTATGTTTGAGAGCAGTAATGAGCATGTGCAATGAGGTATACTGGTATGTATGTTGTAGGCTATGAGATCTTACGTTTCTGTCTGTGGGCCTTATCTCGTCATGTTTTGCACATTCTAATCTGATCTGATATGACTCAGCCCCCCTAGTACTCAATGATCTCGTTTCGTTGGCACACGTTTCCATAGTTGCTGGATCAGTGGGTAAGCTGTTGATTCTGATCATTATTACTATATATATATATATGGGAGTTGATCCGTTGCTGGCGCTAGCACCGTCCGCTATATAATGCAGCGGACGGTGAATTATCGTCCGCTACATTATATAGCGGACGACAAAACAGCGCTAGCAACGTGCTAGCGCTAGCAATGGATCACGACTCTATATATATATATATATATATATATATATATATTTTTTTTTTTTGAACGGGGTTAGCTATTGATGGGACTTTTAGCTTTGTGGTGGTGCTGTTCGCTGTTTCTTCCAAATCTGGCCGGCCTTTTTCCTGAGTGGTTTTGGTTTCGGCTAGCAAATAGGAAGTTGCCTAGTGGAAAAATACTTAGAGAGAAGGCAATGACGCACTTAACTATGGGTTACCTTGTCAATTGCTCCTTGAGTTCCAAAAAATTGATTATAGTTTTTTTTGGGGCTGTTAAAAAAAAAGAATGATCACTTTTTTCAAATTAGAAAGGTTCTGTAGGTGTTTTTGTTTTCTTTTTCAATTTTAGCACTGCCCCCCAACTACTTAAACTTGTTTTCTCAATGTTGGATGTAAATTTCAACCAAAAAGATTGAGAGCTGGAGTGGGCATAATAAGTGCCATGAAGCCACTGGGAGTACGTCGAGGACCCAGCTGCTTTTTACGATAATTCTCGGTCCCCTTCAAATCACAAAAACTTACTATGTTGAAAACATTGCTTTCGGTGGTAAATCAAAATTTAAGCATATCATTATATATACTAACTCAAAACGCTTGCTTGCTTAAACACGGAGGACGTTAGAGGAAGCTGCTCTTGAATTATATGACACTTGCTATTGTAGTATATTTCTACACTTGTGCTCGGACTATATTTGGAAGACAGAGACTACTAACTGAAATAATCTCTCTGACATCTTTTGCTACAAAGCCAGATCTCCTATATCTATGTTTGGTAACCACCAGATTTTGATAGTTGTAGATATAGCTTAAAATGGTTGCCAAAGATTTTCCTATTTTGCCTGTATCTTGTACAAGTATTCATAGCCGAGAGACGACTTGTAACCTCTAATGTTTCTTAGTAGCAAGTTTCTACTATTAAGATTCAACATAAAATTTTGTTTCCTGGGTAAACTCTGCAATGTACTATAGACGAATAATGCTGGTCCACATTGAGCAACCATAGGATAACAACTGAGCATACACATAAAACTTCAAAGAAAAAGTTAAGTGATTAATATAGCTACTTTTGCCGCTGAAAAATACATCAGTTGTACAGTCCCAGTAGCCGGTTAGAAGCATCCCCTAGTGGCTAGTGGTACGTACACTTCCACTAGGTAGGAAGTTACATGATTCCCCACCTTCGCTGATAGATTTGTTGACTTCCTTATATTCTAAATCTAGAATTGGTAAGCAAGCAAGATCACTCGGTGGTGTTCTTGATGGAAACAAGATGCCACTGGCGTATAGTAGAGGAAATAGAAGCTAGATTAGGTCTTTTTGGCTTGATAGTTAATCCTAAAGGGCAGAGCTGGTGGTGTAGCTTTGCTTTGGAGAAAAAGTGCACAAGTCGTGGGGCAAAGCTACTCCCAGTATCATGTTGACGCCACCATTGAAGACTCGGGAATTGGACAGCGTCGGAGGTTTACAGGCTTCAATGGGGTAACTGCAAAAAGAACGGATGCGTGGCAGTTGCTTCACTGCATAGAAATACAAACTACCTTGGGGTTCGCATAGGAGACTCCAAGGAAACTCTATTTCATCAGGAAAGGAGGGGTGTGCAGAGAAATTTTTGTATTTGTGATGTAGGTTTTGTAAGGCAAAAACACACATGGACAAGCAACAAATGTGCTCCGTTTACGGTGAAAGAAAGACTAGATAGGGCATGTGCTAATAAACAATGCTGTTGCAATTTTTGTTTGTCAACTACATTTACTCACACTTCAGATCAGCTACCCATTCTTCTTAATACTCGAAGTATTCAAGGGTTTTACGAGAAAACAATGCAAAAAATGTTAAATTTGAATCTATGTGGGTTAAAAGAGAGGATTGTTAGCAGATTATAAAAGATGCATGGGGTTGTCCCCTAGAAGGTGATACTTTCTCCAAGTTCCTTAGATAGTGTTTGACTGAGTTTTTGTTTCTAGTTTTTTCTTCAGTTTTGTAAACTAGAGAAAAAAAAACCCGTTTGATAGACAGTTTTCGTTTTTTTTTTCCCTTCATTTCTGAAAACCAGTTTCTAAAACGGGACAGTTTTTGAAAACTCAATTTTAGAGTTTTGGATTTTTAGTTTTGGTTTTTGTTTTGAAATCTAACTATCAAACTTCATTAGAAGCAATTTGCTTTCTACATTTTATAAAACTCATTTAATTTCATCACTTTCACCACTACCATTACTTACCCTCTAAGCCCTCATCACTACTACGACCAGCAGACAACAACCGTCACCACTTGGCCGCCGCCCCAACCACTCCACCACCTTGACCACCAAGCACATCGCCATAACTGCCGACAATTGATCAACATCAGACAAGTATCTTTTTGGGCCACCACAAGCCGTTTCCCCGTTGGACCCAAACAGTAGCCCCTTTGTACCAATCACCCGTACCCGTATCAAAACTCTCCATCTCCTCACAGGTTATTTATACTACCCAGGTCCTACTGCCTCTAATAGCATGAATTGAAACAATATCCCAAAAATGCGGAAAAGATAATGTTGAATAGTTCTACTCTATATACCTACGAATAGCGTTAAACGAGGGGGAAAATGGAGTTGAAACAAGGATTCTACATAGGAACGACCAGTACCAAAATTGCAATTGATTAACCTCTACAGAAGAAGTGCGCGTTAGACTGTGATTTGTGTACGTAGCGGAATCGAAGATTGTACATTTGGGATGATAAGATGAGTGGTTTAGGGCTAAAATTAGGGTTAAGGTTTTCTTTAAAATTTGGGGAAAATGTGTGTCGAAGGATTTTCGAACTAGTTAATGAGATTGTTCAGTAGCCTGATTCAAAAATAGTATTTGATTGATCAATGCGGGGGTAATGTGGCGTGATGGTGTTGGTTAGTGGTAATGGAAACTGGTGTTTTAATTTGAGGAAGAATGAACATATAGGAAAATGAAATCCTCTTAAAAAAACAAAAACTGGAATTTTATAAATTGATCTATCAATCATCTACTTGTTTTTTTTTCAAAACAAAAGTCACAACTAGTTTTGGTTTTTATTTTTTTAGAAAACCAAAACTTACAAGTAAAATATTGTCAAAGAGACCCTAGTAAAGCTAGAAGTTGCCAAATTGGTTCACTGACAAGTGGAACAAAGGCACTGTTGGAAATATTCAAGGTAAAATCAGAGAAATGAAGCATAAGTTGGGGGCCCTTAAAATGGGGCAGATCACAGAAGCATCTCGGCAAGAGGAGCTCTCAGTTAGGAACCAACTTAAGGCAATGTTAGAAATGCAGGAGAGTTAACGGAAACAACGATTTTATTCAGAGTGGTTAAGGGAAGGGGATCTCAATAAGAGGTTCTTCCACGCCAAGGCTAGTGCTCGCAAGCGCCGTAATCTGATTTTTAAACATGAAGAGTAGTGAAGGGAACTAGTGTGCAAATGAGGCAGAAAGGGAAGCCATAACGGTCGGATATTTCCAGAACTTGTTCATGTCTTTGAATCCAAATACCGTGGACATAGAAGAAGTTTGGTAACTCTTGAGACTAAGGTCACCGATGAGATGAATGAGAATCTTTTAAGTAAATTCTGAGATGATGAGGTGTCAGTCGCCCTCCATAGCATGTTCCGTACAAAATCCCCCGGTTTTGATGGTACGTCAGGTTTATTTTTTCAAAAAATTTGGCATATTTTTGGGAGGGATGTCTCCCACCTAGCTCTATCTTTCCTCAATAGTAATCAGTTTTGTCCTAAGCTAAACTACATGCATGTATGTTAATACCTAAATGTCAGAACCCAAACAGATGACTAAGTTTTGACTTATTAGCCTTTGTAATCTTGTCCACAAAATCATGTAAAAAGTGTCAACTAATATACTGAAACCCATGATGTTGAGTGTCACTTGTAAATTCTAGAGTGCTTTCATTCCTGTTAGGCTTATCACTGATCATGTGCTTGTTGCTTTTGAGCTTAACCTTTTTCCAAAAAGGTAAAACTTGGGGGAAGTTAGGCAAGGCTGCACTCAAGCTCGGTATGAGCAAGGCTTATGACCGTGTCGCGTGGTGTTTTGCCTTGAGTGTTCTAAAAAAGTTAGGTTTCAATGATTGTTGATTAACTCTCATAAATACTTGCCTGAGCATTATGTCATATTCTATATCAACGAATGGTGAGTAGCTAGGTTTCTTTTTCCTGAGAGGGGTCTAGCGTCAAGGAGATCCCCTGTCTCCTTATTTGTTCATTTTCTGCATAGAAGGTCTACCAGATTTACTTAGTAAGCTAGATTGGAAGGAAAGATTTGTGGAGTAAAAGCAAGCAAAGAAGGCCTTAAGGTCACACATTTTATTCTTTGCAGATGATATTTTGATTCTTTTCACCACAAACAAGGAGGAATGTGCTGAGATTAAAAGGCTACTAATAGTTAATGAACAAACTTTGGGGCAAAAAATCAACTTCTAGAAGTCAGCTGTCTCCTTTTGAAAAATGCAGATCTACTTCGTAGTGAACTGGGCAATCTAGTGGGAGACTGGGAGTTGAGGTGGTAGACTCGCATAGCAAGTACCTTGGCTTACCTTCTATAATTGGTCACTCAAAGAAGGAAGTCTTCAAAGCAATTCAGGATAAAGTCGGTAATAAAATTAAAGGTTGGTCCGAGAAGTTACTGTCAAGAGCAGGGAAAGAAGTCTTGATCAAAGCAGTTGTTTAGTCGATCCTTACATACTCTATAGGCTATTGTCTTCAAAGCAATTCAGGATAAAGTCGGTAATAAAATTAAAGGTTGGTCCGAGAAGTTACTGTCAAGAGCAGGGAAAGAAGTCTTGATCAAAGCAGTTGTTTAGTCGATCCTTACATACTCTATAGGCTATTTTAGAAGTCCAGATCATGTGTGCGACGAGTTAAAGGTGATGACTAGCAACTTTTGTTGCGGGAGAAGAAAATGGTAGGGAGAAGATGCGTTGAGTAATTTGGGAGAAAATGTGCACGAGCAAAGATCGCGGTGGCATGGGGTTTTGTGATTTAACAGCACTTAATTTATCCCTGCTATCTAATCAAGTGTGGAGACTGACTACGAATAGATCCTCGTTAGTGTATTAAAGTACTAAGTGCCAAAACTTTCCTAATGGTAATATTTTTAACTATAGATATGGTAGCAATCCTTCATATACGATAAGCAGTATTGCGGCGGGCATTAAGGTGGTTGAAGCAGGTTCTGATGGCACATTGGGAATGGCACCTAGGTCAAGATATGGACATATAGATTCCAACGCCAACATCATTTAAGATAAAATCTCATGTCAACCAGTTGGATAAAATTACGACAGTCTCGGAACTCATTGAGCCAAGTACTGGAATATGGCATGATCAACTCCTTCAATATAATGGTCGAACGGAGCAAAAATTATTAGATCCCTTCCTCTCGGTTCAATGCATAATTGAGAGAAGATGGTTTGGTATTACAACCCCAAAGGCCTCTTCTCCGTGAAAAGTGCATACATAGTAATGATTGGACAACTTATCCACATAAGCAAGGAAAGAGACATCGCAGGTACAAGCACTAGTGAGTATTGCCCATGTAAGTTCTTATGGAAATGCAACATTCTAAACAAAGTAAAAATCTTGACTTGGTGAGTTTGCACAGATTCATTGCCAGTAGGCCACAACCTGAAGTGTAAACATATTGCTACTGTGACTCTTGTAAATTTTTCGTACGGAGGCAGACTCTCATGCACGTCCTAAGGGACTGTACTTTCGCAAGGTTAATATAGGGCTTATATTATGTAATCTGCAACATTAAGGCAACTTTGCACGAGCTACTTCTTTGATGTGGTGGATGATAGATATGCATGAAGCACTACGAAGAGAGGAGTTTGAGTTGTTTATAATTATTTGCTGGTGAATTTGGAAAAAACAGAAATGATAAAGTACAAAAGTCTTGAGAAGGATGCTATAGAACTATAATCACTAGTCTACTACTACAAGGAAAAGTATCAATCTGCTCAGGTTGTGATGGAGTTCCATAGACAAAGGGAAGTTCCTGGACGTTGGCAACCCCCCAGCCATGGGCGGCCTAAGCTGAATTTTGATGGTGCAGTATTCAAAGAAGTTCATGCAATAGGATTGGGAGCAGTAGTTCGAAACTCGACATGTTCTTTCATTACAGGTCTATCAAAGAGAGTGGATGACCTGACTTATCCACCTATAGCTAAGACTTTCGCTACTTTTGATGGTATTAAGTTGGCTCAACAACTGTAATGTCAAAGACTATGCATAGAAGGTGACACCGCTAAAATTTATATCTGCACTGAAGAGTATGGAGGCTAATTTCTCAATGATTGGTCACATTATAGATCAAACTAAGAAATTGACATCTTATTTCCAAGTGGTTCAAATCTTATAGATTAAAAGAATTGGGAATCATGTTGCTCATTCTTTTGCAAGAGAAGTGCTATTTTCTCATGGCACTAGATACTAAAGCAATGTGGCACCATGTTTACAGTGCATAACATCCCAAAAGATGTACCAGATTGATTTGTCCATCATTATCGATTCTTCATAAAAAAGAAAAAGGCAATCTCTATGCCATATAGGTCATGCTTCAGATATAAATGTCTGTTTCTCCTATTGTGGAACTCAAGCTTACATTTCTTGCCCATTGTGATGATCACCATCCTAATGGAGAATTAATGAGATGGCTTTCCATTCTATATGGAGTATATCAGTTGGCATGCATCAACCATTGCAATACATTAAAACTCATCAAGATTGTAAGGAATTAACCGGCAGGGCATAGAGTTTATGTTAAAGGCCACAATAAGAAAACATGCATCATTGTTATCGTCACAACATCAAATAGAAGGTAAATCCAAATTTAGCAACATAGATTTTTGCGATGTTAGATGACACGAATCACCGATGCAAATTTAATCTACAGCACACAATTTCATAACACTTCAGACTTTATTTGTATCTTGAAGTAGAAAACATAAGGTCATAAAAATTTAATTATTAACTTCTCCTTTGAACAGTACAATGCTCGAAGAATTAGTGAAAAACTAGAAAGAGTTCCTTGTGAGTAGATATGAAGCTCCCATGTTTGCCCCATTATGAGTTTGCAGACATTCATCCTGGACCATGTTGGGCTCACCAGATCAGCAGTACACGACCTACAAAATGGCACCTCCAAGATTAGTAGTGCAACACTAGCAAACTATGCTTTCTCGAGCTAGTCAAGTCAAACTCAAACAATCAATGAGCCTGAAATCGACTTGCTTTTGCATAAGAAGATCAAATCATACATGAAACAATTATAGGATGCATAACAAATAGTCTTAACGAGACATAGACGTTTCTACGATACAATCCAAGCAACATTCCAACTTTGCATTCTCGATAGACAAGTCAAGTCAAAAATAGGTATTGCTGATCCCGCCAACGTTTAGGCTCACACACTTCTGATAGCACAATTGGTAAGCTGGTGTTGCCAGCCATAGAAAACTTTTGTGGATGCTAACTTTATTGCAATTTTGCATTGTCCCATGGGTGCTACTATTTGGTACATGGAGAGAAGACAACACTTAGCATACTACTTAATATATGTACTAGCCAGCATAAACTTAAGCTTAACCCAACCAGGATCACAAGCCCAATGGTGCTTGGATAAGCCGCCTACTATATAGCATAAACTATCATCCCCACCGAGCCTTAAAAGATTGTTTTGTATCCATTACAGTCAAGGCAATTTCCGCGTGTATCCTCAAATTGGCAACAGAAAATGTCACTGACTCGTACCCATGGGTGAGCCCATGGGCCTGTGGCCGGTCATGGGCCTAGCTCATGTGCTCACCCGTGGGTTCAGGCCATGACAGAAAATCTAATGCAATATGCCACTAGGTGCTTTATAGGGGAACACATAACTATATCCATCCGTTAACTGAAAATTATTTTTAATAATCAGTGTAAAAATTATTAATTAAATGTTTGCAAGGATTCGGCGATTGGTGACTTTGCTACTGAGGGAAAGAATTCCAAACATCCTTAAGATCACGTAATGAATGCACTAACTTTAATCAATTAATCTAATTAACAACAAAATTAAACAACTTATTGCAGTGGAGGATATGATATCAAAGCAATGAATACCCTTAGGATAATGTAACATCAGTCGGTCAAAAAGTTTCCATGCGTTCAATATGATTTCGATAAGTTCGAAGCAAGTTCCATACTGAAACTAAAAAGATAACCCTAGAGGGGGGGGGGGGGGGAATAGGGTTTTAAGACTACTTTAAAAATAACAAGTAAATACTTCAAACTTAGAGAGGATAAGAATAACACTTGAAAAGCTACAACCAACAAATCTCAAACACAATATCTCAAGTAAGCAAAACTATTCAATCTCAACACAAATGTAAAACGATAAAGTAAAGAGAGAAGGGTTTAGAGATACTTGACACGGAGATTTAAATGGTTCGGCTTGATATACCCTCAAGCCTACGTCCATCTTTTCAAGGAAGTCCCTTGAAAGACCCTAGAATCCACTAGTATGATCTTCCTTACGGGTCAAGATCGAACTTCTTACAATCCCTTGATGCTATGCCCACATCAAGAACAAGCTTTGACAAACCCAAAGCTCCAAAGCTTGACAACCCCAAACTTTGATACAAGAACTTTAGATGAAGAAATGTGTACAATATTTCACTCTCAAGAAGTAGACGAGTACAAGTTTAAGCACTAGAACAAGAGAGATGGGTGTATGATGACTTATGAAAGTGTAAATCTCTCAAATGTAAGCTCACAATAAATGCTCTCTTGAAATGGATGAGAAATCTATAAAAACCAAGAGAGATTGAACAATTGCTTTGATCTTTGAGAATATGAAAGATAAGAGAGCTTTGAATGCAATTGACGAATCAAAACTAAGCCCAAAATGAGTATTTATAGAGGTGGGAATAAATATGACCGTTTGGGGTAGGTGGAGCAATAAATGCGCCAAAACGGTAAATGCAGTCGATTGCAATGTCCCATTACAGTCGACTGTATTCCCAAAGTAACCGTTGGAAATTCAAATTTCGAACTTGTAGTCGACTGTAATCCAATGCAGTCGACTGTAATAGGCTATTGGAAGTATTGCAGTCGACTGTAATACCTCACTGCCTAAATTGCAGTCAACTGCTGTAAGACCCCAAAATAACTAGTAATTTAATTATTGTTATATTTAGAGTATCTTTGCAAATTTAATTATTTTTGGGGTATTTTAGAATAAGTAATGAATATTTAGGGGTCTTTTAATTATTTATCAAATTTAGAGACTTTTAAGGGCTAGCCAAGTCTGTTTACGATATATTCAGTTTTGGTTACAGAGAAATAGAAGAAGGAGAAAACTAGGGTTTTGGAGGATTGCAATCTTTTGTGCACAATTGGTAAGATTCTTGAACCCACTTTTGATTATAAGGATGAATTAGATGATATTAGAATTGTGGTTGTTAAGATTTTAACGTAAGTGGGTTAATTATAATATTTAGGTTTTGTGGTTTTCGGAAGCGATCGCAATTTGGTGAAGACTATTATATAGATTTGAGGTAAGGGTTTTTACTTACAACATCCACCTCGGATCACCAGTATCGTTGAGCTATCGATTTCTTATTGATTTGTATATTTGGAATCTTCATGGTGTTTTTATCGGTTATATACATTTTGTCGTTTTCTTTTCTATTGGTGCCCGTATCTGATGGATAAACCTCTTCTGCACATAAAAATATGTTGGTTTTCGTGTACTATGTGCATAATGTGTGCCTGTCTCTTTCTCTGTGTCACGCATAGGCTGACTACGTGATGCGTCCTTTGGTCCGTCTACCCATACATACCATACACCATGGATCATACTACTCATCATACATAATAGTTGGCATACTTTTCCTCCAGATTCATCAAGAGGCGTGTAGCTCCATTAAGGGCATACTGCCATGTGTCGATCCATCATTCGTCTTTATTATTGTGTTCTTTTCATTCCATGTATCGTTATTTTATAATAATAATTCTGCGCTCATACGAGCTCAGTTTAAAGCGATTTTACTTCCGTTACACTCGTCTTTTCATACTCTTCGATTTAAGTATAAAATCAAGTACTTTTAGAAATTGTTAAGATACCTCACTTGAAATGTAAAGTTTTGATGTTTTGCGGTTCTTATGCGTTTGAGACATTTTGAAATCTATTGGACCCATTTGAATTGAAGTAATATTTAGAACCTTCACGTGCTTAGGTTAACGTGATGCCATGACATGATATGGCAATTGCTACCGGTATGCAACTTTGACTTAGAACCTCCGCGTGCTTAGGTTAACGTGCTTTACAATGACATGTTACGTGATTGTATTGTTTTGATTATTAGTTCAATTATTTGATTATGACCTTTGACTTTGATTCGACCTTTGATGGGTTAATATCCCGTAATGAGATTTGTCGTGCCAAGATTTACTATCGTCTTTGCACCTTGTTTTCATATGTTTCGTTTTGACTCAGCTACATATTATTGGATACATGCGTTGTACTCTGTGGGTGTGTGCGTGTGATCTTTACTGGGCTTTGTGCTCACCCCTCTTTCTCCTCCCATTTCAGGTATTTAAGCTGAGACATCAGTAGAGGAGTTATCTATAAGCATGAGTCAGAATTGTTCTTTAATTGTAGACTCTTTTTAGTGACTTGAAAAAGAGAACTTGTAATAGTTTGATTAAGTAGCTTTTGGTAACCCCAATGTTTGGGAAGTGACTATTGTTATTAGATTTCCGTTGCATTTATTAGACTTTGAGGATAAATACAAATGCTTTTGATTTGGGATACATTTAGAGCTCTGATTATCATTTTGAGGTTATGTTATTGGTAAAATTCTTTGGGTATTATATTTCTGGTAAGCAGGAATATTTTGAAATAGTATGTGTAGGTCCGCCTCCGGGTCGGGGCGTGACAGATTTGGTATCAGAGCCTAGGTTTAAGATTCTGTAGACTCTTTAGACTTAAGCTTTCAATGATTTGAGATAAATTTTATGATGTTTGAGATATAGTTTTGAGTAGTCTAGTTTTAGTATTACTTCTGTTTGAAGCGTTTACACAATAAGTTGTGATCTTATAAGTTTTTCGCTATCTCAGGAGCTATGCCGCCGCGTGCAGCTAGAGGGGGTACTAGAGGTGGTCGTAGGGGTAATGATGTCACTGGGGTCAACGTGGAAGCAGAAGCCCTTCCTACTCCCTTGACTGCAGATACCATCAAGGCATTCAACCGTTTGAACTGTCCCACATTTGTTAAGGCGGATAAGCCAGAGGATGCGGAGGCCTGGCTGAGCAAGTTAGAGAAGAGGTTTAAGCTTCTGAACATCACCGATCGTCAAAAAGTGGACCTCGCGGTGTACCAGTTGGAGAACGAGGCTGACCAGTGGTAGAAGATGGTTGAGAGAACTCTAACTGCAGAGGAGGAGCAGGCATTAACTTGGGATCGTTTTCAGGAGATATTTCTTGACAAATATTTCCCTAGAAATGTGAAGGATGATATGGTAAAGGAGTTTTTGAAACTGGAACTAGGAGAGGATGAAACAGTCAAGGATTATGAGGCCAGATTTGCCAGGTTGTCGAGGTTTGCAACACATGTTATAGATACTGAGGAGAGACGTGCAACAAGGTTGAAGAATGGACTAAAATATGGCATCCGAAAGTTCTTGACAGTTATGACTCTAGACACGTATGGTCAGGTCCTGGATAAGGCTCAGAGAGTAGAGAAAGATGTTGAGGCCGGGCGCAAGTATTACAGGGATCAAAGGCAGAAAAGAGGAAGAGAAGAAAATAGCTCAAGGGACAAGGATGTGGTTTAGCAACCTAAGAGGAGGAACAACAATTTGGCTATCAAGGAACTTGCTCAGAATACTCAAAAGCCAATAGTAGCTTGCAAAACTTGTGGGAAGAACCATAGTGGTGTTTGTTATTGGGAGAATGGTGCATGCTTTAACTGCCAGCAGCAAGGACACAGGATCCGGGATTGCCCTCAGCCGCTCAAGCCCCAGTTTATTCAGGGTAGGGGACAGCAGAACCGGTTGCCGGGATCTAATCAGGTGGCAACTACTCGGGCTCGAGCTTATGCCTTGACAGAGAAGGATGCCAATGCATCTAACGATGTAGTGACAGGTACATTTTGCATATGTTCATCTAGAGCCTATTGTTTAATTGACCCTGGTTCCACGTTTTCGTATGTCTCTACATCTTTTGATCATCAGCTTGGTATTGAGTTACAATCCCTAGGTAGTGGGATTTCTGTTAGTACTCCAGTTGGAGTTTCTTTTGATGCCTCCTCAGTTTATAGATCTTGTAATGTGAGAGTTGGTGATAGGGATCTACCTGCAGACCTTATACCGTTAGAGATGCATGATTTTGATGTGATTTTGGGCATGGACTGGTTGGCTGCCTATCATGCCAGAGTTGATTGCTACTTGAAACAAGTAGTGTTTTGCATTCCCAGTCTGCCTGAGTTAGTATGTCAGTGTTCTAGACCTGTTGCACCTCCTTGCACTATATCAGCATTAGCAGCTAGAAGGCTTCTTAAGAAGGGTTGCATGGGGTTCTTAGCCCATGTTTATGATACACGTTCGTCTAGTGGAGATTTAAATAGTATTTCGATTGTGAAGGATTTTGTAGATGTTTTCCCAGAAGATCTCCCAGGGATTCCTCCAGATAGAGAGATAGAATTCTCTGTCGATCTTATTCCAGGGGCAACTCCTATTTCTAAGGCCCCGTATCGTATGGCTCCAGCGGAGCTAAAAGAGCTTAAGGTTCAGCTTCAAGATTTGTTAGATATGGGTTTTATTCGTCCAAGTGTTTCTCCTTGGGGTGCACCTGTGTTATTTGTTAAGAAGAAGGATGGGTCTATGAGAATGTGTATTGATTACAGGGAGTTAAATCGCATCACTATGAGGAATAAGTATCCTTTACCAAGGATAGATGACTTGTTTGATCAGTTACAGGGAGCCCAATTCTTTTCGAAGATTGATTTGAGATCTGGTTACCACCAATTAAAGGTCAAGAAAGATGATATCCCCAAAACGGCTTTTAGAACGAGGTATGGACATTATGAGTTTCTTGTTATGCCATTTGGTTTAACTAATGCCCCTGCCGCGTTTATGGATATGATGAACAGAGTGTTCAAACGATTCCTTGATCAGTTCGTGATCGTTTTTATTGATGATATCTGGAAGAACTCTTCTTCACGTTCCTTCTCCGCCTCTGTACCACGCTTTCTCTCCCCTTCAGCCGTTTACAGAATATATGAGAAGAGAATTAGGGTCGGCTATGACATTATAGTTGTATATATATAAGCAAAACCCTAGGTTGAAGAATTTTCAAAAGCCACCCCCCACTCTCATTGGTGGTTCAATTTTTACGCAACTTTTTACTATTGCAAAAAGTTCTAAAATAATTATTTACAGTAGATTAATACACTAGACTAATTTAACGGATTGTTAAGCTACCCCGCTTCACTAATCGTCGCTACATAAAATAATGCTAACTAAAAGAAAACTCGCCGCTAAA
This sequence comes from Escallonia rubra, assembly GCA_033065855.1. Lineage (NCBI taxonomy): Eukaryota > Viridiplantae > Streptophyta > Magnoliopsida > Escalloniales > Escalloniaceae > Escallonia > Escallonia rubra. Next base: position 149,631 of record JAVXUO010002642.1, on the reverse strand, counting down.
TTTTTTAAAAAAATATCATTTACGCTAATTGTCACTACGTACCTCAATGAATGTCACTTATAATTGTCACCTTTAAATTATAACTTACGGTTTCTAATAATTTTGTCGCTAAAGGTTGTCGATAAAATTTTACTAATGAAAATCGACGCTAAATCTTGCGTATAAAAACCGTGGCCGAAAAAAATAAACTAATCGGCTAGACAGTATCAAGCTTCGGGGTGTTACACCCACCCCCACTGAACATGTCTATTCATCCGCCATAATTGAGGCGTTCGATGTCCAATCAATAACATTCATAAAATGAGTGCAGTGGAAGTACGCTAAACAATCACCGACATGGGAAAAAGCACATAAATTATCTACTGCAATTGTTGTTACACATGCTATCCCAGGCTTGGCTGGGTAGCAACATAAGTCTAAAACAAGCTGAGAAATGTAAAGGGTTGTCCCAGGCTTGGTGTTACACATGCTTTTCATTCACGTACTTTAGAAATGTAAAGGGGGGGGGGGGGGGGGTTGGTTGTTGAGAAAGATGAATGAATATGGATAGAAATTTGTATAATGGTTGGCAAAAACAAGCTCCAATTTAATAGAAATTCATGTGATGGCATGCCACAACTCCAACCAGCACATTATGGCGCATCGCCTTGAAAAATAAATCCGCAAAAATGGATTTATTTAGGAGTTGCCATCTTATTTAATTTAAACTTGGGAAATAAGAAAAGACCTTAAAATGACTCTAAACTATCTAAAAGAACGACCAATCTATTGAAACCGAGAGAGGGTTTGGAGACTAAGTTACGCAATAAGAATGTATTAGGCACCCGCCGCGCCTTTTGATCTCTACGACATTTTTAATGATTTTTGGGCTTTTTAATACATAGCATGTAAAATACAACAAAACTCACCCTAAGTTAATTTTTGGCTTAATTCCAAAGCTGTATCCTCAAGTTTACCTCCAGTACAACTTTAGTACCCAAGTTTGAAGGTGTATCAAAGAAGTACCCAACTTTGAAAAAGCGTACAAAATCAGTACCTCGGCTGATAGACGACGGATGCCATTAAAAAGTTCGAGGAGTAGGACTGTCAATAATAGAAAAATAGATCTAAAAAACACGCCGATTTTCAAAGAAGTACCTAACTCTGAAAAAGCGTACCAAATTAGTACCTTGATTTTTTGTCTTCCTTAATTTAATCAAAACAAACAAACAAACACACACACACACACACACACACACACACACACACACACTCTCTCTCTCTCTCTCTCTCTCTCTCGCTCTCTATGTGACCAATTTATACCTGTTACCCGTCACCCCTATTGCCACCATCACCCACCAAAACCACTTGACCATTATCACCACCACTGTCGTCGCCTAACACCGCCGTTGACCACTGCGTGTCACCACCATCATCACAAACCCAACACCGCCGCCTCAAACCTGACACTGTTGACCACCGCACACACAAAGAGGCTTGAAGAAAAATACACGAACCTTGGAATGAAATTAGTAGGTGTCTGGTCTCCCCTGCATTCACTCCATTATTAAGGTTCTCCCAAATCCCCAAATTATCAGCTCAACCAGTACCATTCAAACTCTCTCTGTAATTAAGCTACAGATTCTATAGAGCCGTGTCACTCGAAAGGAGAAGATTGTGCAGAAATGTTGTGTTATCATGAATACCCCAGTTTTCGAAAATTGGTGCTCAGTTAAGCGGCGGTGATGATGCCGTTGCGTAGGAGTTACAGTGGTGGTGATGTCAGAATGTGGTGGTGTTGGGTACACCGGTGTTAGCTGGTCTTGGGTCGTGGATGTAAGCACCGGTGGTGATTGGAGATTGATTTGGACGCTGACGGTCAGAGACGATGGTGGTAAACATGTCGGTAAGTAACGGTGGTCGCTAGATCGATGGTGACGGTGATGCGTTCGCTGGTGTGAGAGGTGGCAATGGCTAGATCGGTGGTGATGGGTCACTGATGTAAGGGGTGCAGTGGCAAGACCGGTGGTGATGGCGGTGGGTTGATGTGTGGACGATGAGGATGACAAATGATTACGGCAATGGCTCTAAGATGACAGGGAGATGGTGGCTTATATGGATGGAGAGAGAGAGAGAGAGAGAGAGAGAGAGAGAGAGAGAGAGAGAGTTTTAATGATTAATTAAGAGGATAAAAAAATTGAATTTTTTTTAATGATTAATTAAGGAAGATAAAAAAATTCAAACGATTAAGATAGCGCCACGTGTTTTTGATTAAACTAAGGAAGACAAAAAAATCGAATGTTTTTTAACGTATTTTCTATTTTTGTTTTGATCAAATTAAGGAAGACAAAAAATCGAGGTACTGATTTGGTACGCTTTTTCAAAGTTAGATACTTCTTTGAAAATCAACGTGTTTTTGAGATCTCTTTTTATGTTATTGATGGTCCTGCCCCTCGGACTTCTTAACGGCATCCATCGTCCGTCAGCCGAGGTATTGATTTGGTACGCTTTTTCAAAGTTGGGTACTTCTTTGCCACACCTTCAAACTTGGGTACTAAAGTTGTACTAGAGGTAAACTTGAGGGTACAATTTTGGGATTAAGTCTTAATTTTTATTGTTTTGGCTTAAACTCGACAACATGAGTCAAGTGGCCTATGTATCTAATCGGAATCAAAACCACTGTAGTTCGATACTGTTCCTATAGGAAGTAGTCTACAATTTGAACCTAGACTTAGAATGTAATACCCCACACCTAGAATACCATTTACGGTGAATTTTAGTTAATTTTTTAGCGGCGGTTGTGGTGATATACATTGATTGGAGTCTTTAGGGATGATTACCGCTAGTTGTATTGAGTGTGACCTCTAGCGACAATTTATAATGCTCTTACATTGCAAATTAATGAGGTGGGGAGAATGCCGCACTCAGAACTTTTCATTTGTCAATGAAAATTTTATTTTAATCTTAATTTAAAGAGTTTGTGGTCTTTTAAGAGATGTGGATGAAATGATGAAAATAACTAAGTATGAAGGGATTGTTAGTAAGTATTAGTATTAGGACAACCATATATAAGAGCCTTTTTGTTTGTGGGGGGGGGGGGGGGGCAGCCGTCCAAGAAGTCTGCCCACCTCTTTTACGTGAAAGTCAGAGAGAGAGGGAAAGAGAAGCAACACCTAGGGCAAGACTTTTTCAAGGTAAATCCCTAATCTTTCCTCTCAAACTTTAGCCAATGTAATTTGGTGTTTTTAGGTATGATATTGTGTGTGAATTTGTGTGTATCGTGTGTGTTTCAGAGGGTGAGATGTAGGTGTGTTTGAGAAGAAGGCTGTTGTAGAGTAGCATAAGAGTGGGCTAGATTTTTTAGTATATCTCTTTTATTTCATATCCGATTGATAAGATTTTTCCCTTTCTGAAAACTTCATTGTGTTCCCTTCAATTATTTAGTTTTGAGTTTTCTCAGAATCTCATGTTTGCATATAAAAAAAAGACCTTAAAATCAATTCACCGTAGAAGTCCAGAATTTTTCAGTTTCTGGCAGCCATTTTGATTTTTCATAGAAAATTCATTACTCATGGGTTTCTTGTGAACTTTATATGTCTAGAAACCTCAAAAAGTCATATTCAACCTTAGTTTTGAGTTTTCTAAGATTCATTCGCTCCAAAATAACCATTAAAAAAACTGGTTTACATAGAGATGTGCTGTTTCTATCAGTCACTTCTTCGATTTGCTATAAAAAATTCATTAGTTATTGGAATTTTATGCTCCTTTTATTTACGAAAACCTCAAAAAGTATACTTTAACTTGTAGTTCTGAGTTAATATTTGTCATATTTCTGCCTTAAAATGGCCAATGTACAAAACCTAGGTACAAAATCTAGGATTTGCTAAAAATGTTGTTTCTAGAATTACACATTAGTCAATTGCCCAAAACTTTTTAAGCGATTTCTGAACATATTTTGGGAAAAGTACAAAACTAAAACTCTCCTTATTTTTGTGAAACCTTCGATGTAGAAACTTCTAAGCATGCGAAGGGTTTGAAATGATTTTATTTTGAAAATAGGTTTTCAAATTAATTGGCATAGTAAAAAAATTATTTTTAGCCAAAAGTTTTACAGTGATCTGATCTTACTGGGACGCTTGATTGTCTGAAATTTTGCAGCATTTTGTCGCCATTTGATATACTTTTAAAATAGGATCCTTAACACACAATTTAAGGAGCGGTTTAGGATTCAGAACGGATAATTTTCAGAAAGGTCCTTTCGGTTTGAAAAACCCACCTAATTATTTAAAAGAGTGTCTTGAGATATTTTTAGGGGTGTAGCGGTATGTCAGGCGTTGGGGGTATTATGGTAATTTGGCACAAGTTTAGGGGCATTTTCGTAATTTTACTCACTTGGGGAAATTTAGCAGCTATGCATGATTGAGCGGGAGTAAATAACATCTGTATGTTTTATTGTTTAGGTTTCAATAGACAAGAGCTAGGGCAGGCTTGAGAACAAGAATCAGAACCGCTTAGCTATCCAAGTAAGTACTCCTGCCATATTCCTCCGTATAACCTACTTTTCCAATATATGTGTATGTATATGTGATTTTTACCAGATGAATGTTTAAGTAATTTCAATACGTCTACTTTTGTGCAGGTGGTCTGATGAGAAAATGAATTATAATTGCCATGGAAAGTGTTGCATTGGTTTTTGAAAACTTTGTGTAAATCGTGCTTTATCGTGAGGTTAATATTAGTTGTTGTGCCCCATATCCGCAGAGGAAGGTGGATTCCGGTCCCTGGTCAACGAGATCATAAGTTGGCGCACAGTACTGTTGCATTGTGGTTCGCCCTTGCATCTACAATATTGTTTATCCAGGGTGGAGGAGGGATTCTGAGTCCTAGTCAGTGGGACAATACACTTACCGTAGTACACTGTGAAAAGAGTTAGAATTTCACTCAAAGTTTAATCACTGTTGTTATGCATTCGTTTTGGAAGAACTCTCGACTTGCTTTTATAAGGTATATATGTGTATAGTATTCTCTGTGACTTTGTGTAACACCCCGGTATTTTTGGAGGGTTAACCGATCAATCGATCCAAATCCTCAATTGTCTAATCAATTTAATACCACTAAAGAAACCCAAAAACATCCAAGTCAGAGCTCTATAATTCATCAACTATCTTAACAAACCGTTGTCATCACAAAACAATTATAAAGTACCTAATTTATTAAATTACACGATGGCTTCCTAATATGGCTTAAATAAACAAATAATGGAGAACATAAACTAGAAATTCAAGCTTGTTTGTCCTGAAATCTTACTGACGGTTATTTTCTGCAGAAGGGAACATAAAAGGGAGTGAGCTTTCGAGAGCTCAGTAAGGTCGCTAGGAATTCGATAGAGAATACAAACGATTTGAAAAAAAATTATATCAATGACAAATATGGAAACAGTATTCTCAACTTCTCAATTCAAGATTCAATAGATACACTTTCAATTTCACTGAAACAATGCAGATGATATTGAACATGAGTATAATGCAAAGCCACACAGCCAGTGCAGGGTAGCACTTAGCAAAGCCACACGGGCAGTGCTCAATAACCATATGGTTACATATGCATATGAACACTAGCTAGATCCTTAAGGTACTAGCATCTCCCGACTATAACAGACAATCCTTATATCGCCCCCAATATAGACCATCCTTATAACTCCTCAATACACTAACTCATGTCAATATATGGAGTGCAATAATCGATGATGCAATGATTAAATCGATGCATAATGAGAAATAAATATGTAGCATCGAAAAGGAATATCAATAAACATATAATGCTCAAGCATGGTATCAATGGCAATCGATTTCATCACAATTATAATTGAGTCCAATGGAAGCATCAATAACAATGTAGAAAGAATAGTTACGATGTCAAATTGATGAAATAGGGTTTCAGAAGAAATCCCTTACCTCGATCCAAGTGTTGAAGCTAAAAAATACACTTGATCAAATCTTCGAAGTTAACCTAGGTTGACAAAGTCATTTATCAGAACACTATCCGTTCTGCTATATTATAAACCTTATATAACTATCCACAAAGTATCTATTTCTCTACCCGAAAAAGATGAAACTCGGAGCGGTTTCACACACTATCAATTTACCTCGAAACTCGTCACACTCCTCGAGACTCAGAAATATCCAAAAAATGTCCTTACCGTTCATCAAGCATTATTTATAGGTTAATACAACATATGGAATAAAAATATAATTTTTGAATATTTTTGAATTAAAAATAATTTCCTTAAATACACTAAAAACCAATAAATTTCCACAATTTCTTCTAGCTGAAAACAAGACTCATAATTTTTATACAAACCTTAATATATGTATAAAATTATAGAAATAAAAATCAGGATTTAAAAGGCACTAAAACTATTTCTTGATTTTTCGTTTTGCTAAATTAAATGCGATACGAAAAATGATAACAAATCAACTCTAAAAATGACCAAATTTTTATTGAGTCTTTATTATACTGTAAAAACGTTACTCTAATTTTTCCAAAACATTTTCATGGCTTTAAAGGCTCAAAATAATTTTAAGAAATCTGAAATTGCAGTAAATATAACAAATACACACATTATCTGAAAAATATAAAAATTTACCAGAAATTCTAGTATTACCCTACAACTCTTCCTGTAAAGTTTCAACATTTTTTTTACTATAAACACACCACATACACACTTACTTGCAAACGCACACTCACTACTCACATACTTACGCTAAATCACTCACAACACACACTGCAATTTCACACTCACTGTGTTCACGGTTGCAGCTCCATCTCCCTCTCTCTATAAATTTACACCCACAGCTTATGGTCCTTATTTCTCTCTAAAACCCACATGCACACACTTATATATACATATACCATTCATATGTCTATGTCCCTTTCTTCTTCTTTCATTTCATTTATATACATGTATAATATAAACACCTTCACAGAACTCATATACACACTCTCACAATTGTGCTTCACATCTTGCAACCCATACATGATTTCCCATGCCCACTGCCGATCTTTCTACCCCCCTTCTTACATTACTTCTTTAACTCACACATATATACAAATACACTACACACTTAGCACACACAAACACACACACACACCCAGTACACACGTACACACAGCACCACACAAACTCACATTCTTCTTTCATCTTTTTCCAACATTCTCCTGTCTTTCACGTCCAGCCACATTACTTCCAAAATACATGGCATACACACACATTAGGGCACTCATTACCCACTTATATACTTACACAATACACAACACACCACAACGCACTAACACCCAGATCATAAAGCACTGCAAAATGGTAACTATGGCAGCTTCACTCCCTTGCTAACACATATTCACACATACTCTCCTTACACTTCACACCCACTGCCTCACGGCATTGGGTTTCTCTCTCTTTTTACACCATCAATTCAGTCCACCTCTCACACTCATATGTATATTACACTCACTTACCAGCGTCCATCATCCCCACAACCCATCTCTACTTTACATTACATGTCCAAAGAATTTCCACCGAGAAAGAAATAGCCACAGTGGCCTTGATTTATCCCATCACTCTCACGACACCCTGAAACTTAACATACACGGCAGCCTTGAATCCCATTTCATAACCAACACCCGACATCTCGGTTGAATTACGGTAGCCCACAAGAACCCACTATCTCACGATCTCCTCACCCAAGGTCACCCCATTCACAGATCTTCACAAAACAATAAAACCGAGACCCATTTATGTATATCATGGTCACCTATGTATATATGTATGTATAATCATCACGTGTATCAAATTAAAGCTTTCCACTACCCTGTAAATCACGGCTTCCTCACCCACGTACACAAGGCTGCAACCCAGCCCCTTAATCCCATAAAATACTGAATAAAGTTGAGAGAAAAGAGGAAGCAAACTTGCTGGAAAACCAACTCGGTCGCCAGAAAATCTTGTCCCGTTCTCCCTCCCTCTAACTCTTTCTCTCGAATGTGTGTAGCGGCCTAAAGGGTGGCTGCCCAGGCAATTCTACATATATATATATATGTATGTGTTAAAAGAAACCCTAATAGGAAAAATTAAAACAAAACCCTACACATCCATTTGTCGCTAAAACTTCTAATCCCAAACTTATTATTGCGAAAATGGTCCCATAATAATTATCTACAATAGTTTATGCGCTAGGAAAAATTATTATCGGGTCTTTTGCGCTATCTCGTTTGTGAAATCGTCGCTAATAAGAACGCCGATACTAAAAGAAGTTTAATTGTCGCTTAAAAATATATTCATGCTAAAGAATTATTTCATCGCTAAAATACACGTCGACGTTAAATAATAAATTATATCGTCGGTAAAAATTATATCAACGTCAAGAAAGTTTAAATTCGTCGCTAAAAGTTATCGACAAAAGTTCGATCATGTTAATCATCACCAAAACGTTAATCAGCATCTCTTATAACTACTATCGTTAAATATAATTTAAGGTTTCAAAAATTCTAAGAATCAAAATGTCTAATGTTCACCATTTTGTCGCTAAAGGTCCGATAGATGTTTAGTTTGGGATTTTTACCATAAATCCAGCTTCAGATTTTTGGGGATATTACAATTTGTTACCAGTTTTAAACAAAGAAACCATGACATATTTTTACGAATACCAAAACTTACTGGGCCCCAAGATCATTCTTTAAAATATTTTTCGGGAGATTATCTTGATGGAACCGGCACTGAAGAGGGCCACGAGGATATAGTTGTGCACTACAAGAAAAAAGGCTTTTAGCGACGGGTAAATCCATCGCTAAAATAATTAGCGACGGATTTACCGTCGCTAAAAGTCTATCGTATAAAAGCCCGCCACTAATAGTTTAGCGACGGAATTTTCAAATCAGTCGTCAAATATGTAATTTTTTGCGACGGATTTATTTTTAATTAGCGACGGAATATCCGTCGCTAATTATATTTTAAGTATTTTAATTTATTTTCTTTTGTGAAATTAGCGACGGAATAAATGTTCTAGCGACGGAATATTTAGTCGCTAATTAACTGATTGTAGGAACACTTTTAGCAACAGAATTAATCCGTCGCCAAAAGTCAAAATTTTTTGATTTTTTTTTATTTTTCAATTACCCAGACCTGTAATACAATTTTGGGCTAATTACACCTATATCCCTGAGATTTGGGGGTAATTACACGTGAGGACACAAAATTTCAAAATGTAACACTTATGTCCATTGACAAACGGAATACAAAAATACTTAATGGTTTTGACAAAAAGACATATTTGCCCTTGACTTTGGAATCTAATTTACATTAAAATTTATGTGTTCTTTTATCCTCTCTCTCTTCTCGACACAAGCATGAACCTTTTATCTCTCTCTTTTCTCGACACAAGCATGAAACCACACCCGTCGGTTCCCCCATCGGTTGAGACTGCCGAAGATGACCGTGAAACCACCCCTGTCGGTTCCCCCATCAGCCTTCTGGCTGAGTCGAAAGCCAAAATCGCCGAAGCCAAGGGGAAAGCTGCCAACTCAGGCCCCTAAGCTCCGTCTCTGCCGCCTCCTCCACCTGCTGAGGCAGCTCCACCACCAACACCGGTAGCAACAG